>PVIW01013202.1:12755-28531 GCA_004026585.1 Noctilio leporinus | reverse complement strand
CAAAACAGAACCAAGTATATGAATACAATGAATAGGCCTTCAGTGGTCAGGGGGAAAGGAGATGGGGGGAGGGGGGAGGCAGAGGCAAGAAAGGGGAGCAGCTTAGACAAGAACCTAGTATAAAGGAACCATGGACATGGACAACAGGTGAGATTGACTTTGGGGGGAATGAGTGGGTAGGGAGGGGGGCAAAGGGGAGCAAAAAGGGAATGGATGTAATACAACAACAATAAAATTTTAAAAAAATTCAAATTAAAAAAAATGTTCAAAAAAAAAATGTTCAAATTCATTTGCACATCACACATGGTTTATCATCTTGGTTTTCCCTGTATGTTCAAATTCATTTTATAATTTGTGTTTTTCCTAAATTCTTCTGGGTTGTAGTAATAAAAACTTAAATTCCCTGGATTGTCATAATAAAAAATGAGTTAACAATGTTTTTTTATGTTTCCTTGCTTCATACAACATTACCCTCACCTCTGCCTTTAATACCTCAACATTCTTACTGTTTCTTTAAGAAATTAGCTACATAGTATGAGCAGAAATTACATAAAACAGTAGTTAAGAGAACAGATAAATTAAGATTACACAGGTCATTTTGCACTTGTTAGTTATAAGATATGAGGTAAATCACTAATTTCTCTGTAGCCCACTGGGGATGAAGAAGCTGATAGACCTCTGACTTACTTGTCCCTGTCCTGTGGGAGTTGCATGAAGGAGTTTCTGAGCTCCATTACACCTCCAAGGAGGTCTTTCTCCTTAGGTGCCAGTGCTACTGACTACCTGAAATGTATGAGGAATCTGTGGGGAAAATATAATAGTATATCCCTGGTCTATCTTGAGTACATTTGAACAATTTATGTGACATAGGTGTCTAGAAAATCATATTATTTATGAAAAATGTACTCTATAAATGACAAACCATATATAAGAATACTAGAAACTGATAAAACAAAACAGGTTTTTTACCTGCTTTTAGAAAAATGCTCTGCAAGCACAGTAAAGTGTTTTGTGGGATTTTTTTTTTCTTCAAAAGTTCCACTGAAACCCAGAGTCCTAGTGTGGGAAAAGGGGGGTGATTAGGGAACTGCATCTTTAGATTTGGCACTTGTAGAAAGAAATGCTTCGTGTATCTGTTTCTTGTTTGTATCTTTTGAATCATTTGTAAGTTTGTTCTGTAGTAAGGTATTGGGTTGGCCAAAATGCTCTTTTTATTTTTTAGTAAGATGGTGTGTAGTAATTTTAGTGGTCTTTAACTTCTTTTCAAACAATTTTGTTAGATTATATTGTGACAGCTGTCATATCAGTGTAAATTTGTTTTAAATCTTACAAACTTGGTGATTTTTTGTGTAGCTATTTTAATATTGAATATGCAAGAACATTTACAACATTTTCTGCATATTATACATTATTATTTCAAGCAAGTTAAAAACACCACTGATTCACACACAAAAAATTGTGGAGTGTATGAAGAAGATGTTGACTGATACAACATTTCAAAAGCATTTTGCAGAGTTTCCGGGTACTATTGACATTTGGGCCAAATACTTCTCTGCTGTCTTATGCATTGGAAGATGTTCAGCAGCACCTCTGGCCTCTACCCACTAGTTAGATAGCTGTCACACCCAATATGTCCAAATCATCAGTTACTGGTGAAAATAAAAAGTGTCTTTTACTTCACGGAAACATATGTGGACTTCTGGCCAACCCAACAGAAGACCCTACAACTTTACTGACAATAAAGCACTGTTGTGAACACAGATTGGTGACAACATTGGTTTTTTTTGTTTGTTTGTTTTGTTTCATTTTTTTCTTTTAAGTCTCATCTGCCACAAATAATAATGCATACCTAGACAAGAAAAGGGAGGACAAGGAAAAAGTGGAGAATGTGTTACAAGAATGCTGTACCAATGTTGGGGGAAAACAATTCAATCAATGGAGAATTGACTAACTAGGTAAGGCAGAACACACAAAAGAGAAAGTTAGCAAAAATATTATTTCCTGGCTATTATTAGCAGCTCTGTTAACATCAACTAAAAGTGAAAACTGGGAAAATCCATGTTTTCTGATTACTAGAAATCATTCCCATGTTTATTTAGCCACATAGAAGACTTTATATTTGTAAGCTAAGTAATCCTCTTCCTCACCTTGATTTTTACAGTGTCTGCTTATGACCATTCAAGTAGCCGGAGGTAGCTATGAGGTAACCAAGGACTCAGCTATTATCTAAAGAGCTGAGCAACTTCACAGAGAAGTGTGAGTAGAGGACTGATTAATCCTAGCTAGTATTCTCTGAAAAATCAGACATCATGCCCCTCATTCTAGAGTCTTGTAGATGAAAGATGATATTGGGTTGATGACCAGTCTCCAAATAAATTCAAATTTTTGTGAGCCAACTCTCCCAATGTTAAAGGCTGCGAACCCATTGCAATTAGCATGAATCAGTGTTTGGAAAATTACTTCCTAAAGTCCTGTTTTCTGTTGCAGGATTTATTTTCTTACCTATTTGGGTTGCTGGAAGAATTCAGTTTCTTAAAATTTTAGAGATGAATTGCTCACTTCCTTGCTGGATCTATCCTAATGAGCTTCTCCACTTTCTAGATCTCCTGAAATTCCTTGACCCCTTGCTCCTTTCTCTCTTAACCTACAGTTTCAGCTTTTCTTCTAATTTTAATGACTCATATGATTAGGTTGAAGTCACCTGAAAAATCCAGTGTAATCATCCCATTGTAAGGTTAGTTTGTTAGCAATATTATTTCACCTGCAATGTTAATTTACTTCTTACATGCAATGTACTATGAGTATATTTGCAGGATCCATAGATTAGTATCTGCTCATCTTTGGTGGGGGGGAATGATTTTGCCTATCATATTAGCTGTTATGGTAATGGTTATGGTTATGGTTATGGTAGAGCTGACAACAATTTAACATAATGGAGGAAGGATTGGAACACCTGAACTCTATATTTTAAAGTAGTTGAAAATTCCTTTAGTGAACTGAATAATCCATTGATGAATTTCTTATTCAATAGCCTAAGTTATTCTTAGTTAGTGTATGGCACTTTGTCTTCTATATGAGTAAGACAAGAACTAATATAAATGTTTTCCAAATAAACATAGAAGTGAAAAGCCTCCAAAATAGTCATATTTTCATTTACAACATGTATCATCTTCCATACATTAGGATTGCATGAAATTTATTGCCTTTTTTTGTGTAACAATACAAAAAGATAAATTTCTAAGAGAATTAAACAAGAAAGTACCTATATGCTATTTATGCAGCCTTGTTACTTTTTTAGAATGTGGCTATTGAATGATAAACAATTTATCTAAATAGATTAGTTAGCTGAAAAGAATTAGAACATAATGCATTAGCATACCAAAGGTGCTCTAAGTGGATATTTTATACTCATATTCATCTGGCATATATTTCTTCAGAAAAATAAAGCAATATGCTTTACTGAGCACTGCTAAATATATGCCCAAGAACTCTTGACATTTGATATTCATTAGTTTTATGATTTTTATTCTAATTTACATGACAAGAATTATTTTCTCTATTTACAGGTGAAGAAAATGAAACTCACTATGGCTACATTACTTTGTCCAGGATGTTTAGATTCTAAACAAATTTAATCAGGTTGAGACCTCAGGTCTAATTACAAAATCTGTGTTCACTCTGTTTTATTACATGGTTTCCATTCTTTCTACAGAGTCTCTATTGTTACTGAAATATTTCTTACAGGAAATAAAGTATGTGATCATGCTAGTCATTTGGACTGTTATCTGAACCTAGAGTAATTATTTTAGTTTCAAATATTTGAATGCAAAAAAGAGAAGTGGTATCCATCTATCATCAATACCTTACCTCTCTTTTAAATGTCAATTTTTGTGTATTTTCATTCCAAATATAGATATGTAAATGCTAGAATGTCTTGCAAAAGTGTTATCACAGACCTTTAGTGTCAGTGTGTAGATGTAACATAGGGTTTACTAGGAACAATATAAGCAGAAAAGTAGCAGAACTCATGCTCACCCCTAAGCTCTCCTTGCTGCATACTATAAGATGGGCATAGTGGTTCCATATGTATGTCCAAGGTTTTATTAAGGAGGCACCACCCTCAATGGCCTGCTTGACTTAAGACTGAAAGCACAAGAGGAGAACAAGCCTCACACAAACACTGTGTTTTATGTAAAGGTTAGCCTAACAGGGAATTAATACCAAATTTCTACGTGATTCAAAAATTTTGTCAAGGGATTTCAGTACCAGGAACTAAACAGGGAGTTTTTCATGTTGAGAGTTTCCTTTTATGAATGGAGGATGCTGTGACCCACCTTGCATATCAGGAATACTGACATCATTCTAAAACTTTGCTGTCTGTCAGCAGGCTGGTTTAACCCACTTCAACCAGGTTTACTTAGCTATTACAAAAAAGAAAATGAGCCCCCTGGGCAAAGATTGATAACTCCTCAAAAATATAGTTTGTTATAAATACGCATATTTTTAACTTATACATGTAAAATTAAAAGGTGTGAATTAATGTCCATCAATATATAATACTTAATTATGTAAATTATTTATCATTCTATATTATATAATCCTCAGTAAGCAATAAATTAAACAAGGAATTCCGTATGGAAAAGAATTGGACAATAAAAGCAGAGATATGAGTATGTTTGTGTGTTAGCATCTTAAAGTAAAATGTTTGCACATAGGAAATGGTAGATTCTGTGAGTGTGGAATATCAGAAAGCAATCTAGCTTTCTATTTTATTTTTATTATCTATAATTTTCTTATTTCTTTTCTTTTTTAATTAAATATTATGACATTCATTTTTTAAAAAAATATTTTATTCTTGTTGTATTACATCCATCCACTTTTTGCTCCCCTCTGTCCCCTTCCCCACCCACCCATTCCCCACAGTCAATCCCATCTGTTGTCCATATCCATGGTTCCTTTATACTAGGTTCTTGTCTGAGATGCTCCCCTTTCTTGCCTCTGCCTCCCACCTCCCACAACCCCTTTCTCCCTGACCACTGAAGGCCTATTCCTTGTATTCATATACTTGGTTCTGTTTGGCTTGTTGTTAGTTTTGCTCATTATTGTCCCGTAATGAGTGAGATCATATGATATCTGTCCTTCACTGACTGGCTTATTTCACTAAGCATAATACTCTCCAGTTCCTTCCATGTTGTTGCATAGGGTACAAGTTCCTTCTTTCTTTCTGCTATATAGAATTCCATTGTGTAAATGTACCAAAGTTTTTTGATCCAATCATCTACCGATGGGCACTTAGGCTGTTTCCAGCACTTGGCTATTGTAAATAATGCCGCTGTGAACATAGGTGTGCATAGGTTCTTATGAATTGGTGTTTCATGATTCTTTGGGTATAGTCCAAGTAGTGAAATTGCTGGATGAAAAGGCAGCTCCATTTTTAGGTTTTTAAGGAAGCCCCATACTGTTTTCCATAGTGGCTGCATGAGCCTACATTCCCACCAACATTGTACAAGGGTTCCCATTGCCCTGCATCCTCACCAACACTTGTTGTTTGTTGATTTCCTAATGAATGCCATTTTGACAGGTGTGAGGTGGTATCTTATTGTGGTTTTAATTTGCATCTCTCTGATGACTAGTGATGTAAACCATTCTTTCATATGCCTCTGGGCCCTTTGTATATCTTCCTCAGTGAGTTGTCTATTCAGGTCCTTTGCCCGTTTTTCAATTGGACTGTCTGTCTCCCTGGTGTTGATTCGCATTAGTTCTTTATATATTTTAGAGATCAGACCCTTGTCTGAGGTATCATTGGCAATTATGTTTTCCCATCCAGTTGGTTCCCTTTTAATTTTGCTCATATTTTCTTTAGCTGAACAGAAACTTTTCAATCTGATATAGTCCCATTTGTTGATTTGCCCTTTTATTTCCTTTGCCCTTGGTGAATTATCAGTAAACATATTTTTGCGTAGGATATCCAAAAGTTTACTGCCTATATTTTTCTCCAGGACCTTTATGGTGGCAATGCTTATGTTTAAATCCTTTATCCATCTTGAGTTTATTCTGTTGTATGGTGTAAGTTGGTGGTCTAGTTTTATCTTTTTGCATGTTGCTGTCCAGTTCTCCCAACACCATTTGTTGAAGAGACTGTTTTTACTCTGTTTTAAGTTTCTTCCCTCTTTGTCAAATATTAGCTGACCATAGAGTCCTGAGTTAATTTCTGGGCTCTCTATTCTGTTCCATTGATCTATATGTCTGTTCTTATATCAGTACCAGATGATTTTGATGACAGTAGCCTTGCAGTATTGTTTGAACTCGGGTATTGTGATTCCTCCTACCGTGTTCTTCTTTCTCAAGATTGTGATGACTATCTGTGGGTGTTTTTGGCTCCATATAAATTTTGAAGTATTTTTTCTATTTCTGTAAAGTATGTCATTGGTATTTTAATTGGGATTGCATTGAATATGTAGATTGCTTTGGGTAGTATGGACATTTTAATGATGTTCATTCTTCCCATCCACGAACATGGTATATGCTTCCATTTATTTGTGTCTTCCTTGATTTCTTTCTTCATTGCTCTGTAGTTTTCTGAATACAGGTCTTTTACCTCCTTAGTTAAGTTGATTCCTAGGTACTTTACTTTTCTTGTTCCTATGGTAAATGGGATTTGTTTTTTCACTTCTATTTCTGTTGTTTCATTATTGGTATACAAAAATGCTTTTGATTTCTGTATATTGACTTTATAGCCAGCTATTTTGCTAAATTTGCTTATTAGGTTGAGTAAATTTTTGGTGGAGTCAATCAGGTTTTGTATGTCCACTATCATATCATCTGCAAATAATGACAGTTTGACTTCCTACTTTCCAATTTGGATACCTTGGATTCCTTTTTCTCTCTGATGGCTATAGCTAGAACTTCCAAGACAATGTTGAATAGAAGTGGAGAAAGTGGGCAGCCTTGTCTCGTTCCTGACCTTAGGGGGAAAGCTTTCAGTTTTCGTCCATTAAGTATGATGTTAGCTTCAGGTTTCTCCTAGATGGCCTTTATGATGTTGAGGTATGCTCCCTCTATTCCCATTTTGCTGAGGGTTTTTTATCATAAGTGGTTGCTACACTTTATCAAATGCTTTTTCAGCAATTATTGATATGATCATATGGCTTTTATCTTTCAATTTTTGATGTGGTGTATTACATTGATTGATTTACGAATGTTGTACCATCCTTGCATTCCTGGGATGAAGCCCACTTGATCATGATGTATGATCTTTGTAATTATACTACTGAATCTGATTGGCCAATATTTTGTTGAGAATTTTAGCATCTATGTTCATCAGAGATACTGGTCTATAGCTTTCTTTCTTAGTTGTATCTTGCCCTGGTTTTGGGATTAGAATAATATTGGCCTCATAGAAAGAGTTTGGGAGTCTTCCCTCTTCCTGAAATTTTTGGTATAGTTTGAGGAGGATAGGAGTTAGTTCTTCTTTAGATGTTTGGTAAAATTCACCTGTGTAAGCCATCTGGTCCAGGGCTTTTTTGCTTTGGGAGATTTTGGATTACTCCTTTAATTTCACTAGTTGTTATTGGCCTATTCAGGCTTTCTGCTTCTTCTGGGTTCAGTTTTGGTAGATTATACCTTTCCAGAAACGTGTCCATTTCATCCAGGTTGTCATATTTTTTTGTCATATAGTTGTTTGTAGTAATTTCTTATAATCTTTTGTATTTCTGAGGTGTCAGTTGTGATTTCCCCTCTTTCAGTTCTGATTCTGTTTATTTGGGTCCTCTCTCTCTCTTTCTTGATGAGTCTGCGTAAAGGATTGTCAATTTTGTTTATTTTTTCAAAGAACCAGCTCCTAGTCCTATCGATTCTTCGAATTGTAGTTTGAATCTCTGAGTTATTTAGTTCTGCTCTGATCTTGATGATTTCCTTCCTTCTACTTGCTCTGGGCTTTATTTGTTGTTGCTCCTCTAGTTCTTGCAGCTTTGTGGTTAGGTCGTTTTTATAAACTTCTTGAACCCTTTTTGGAAGGCCTGTATTGCTATAAATTTCCCCCTGAGAACTGCCTTTGCTGTATCCCATAGGTTTGGGGCTGTTGTGTGTTCATTGTCATTTGTTTCCAGGAACTTTTCAATTTCATCTTTGATCTCATTGTTAACCCCTTCATTGCTTAAAAGCATGTTATTCAGTCTCCATGAGTTAGAGAATTTTTGGGTTTTTCCCTTGAATTTGGTTTCTAGTTTCAAGCCATTGTGATCTGAGAAGATACTTTGTATGATTTCCATTTTCCTGTATTTGTGGAGGCTTGTCTTGTGACATACCATGTGGTGTATCTTGGAGAATGATCTATGTGCCTTTGAAAAGAATGTGCATTTTGCTTCTTTGGGGTAAAAGACTCTGTATACATCAGTTAGGTCCATTTTCTCTAGAGTGTTGTTCAATGTCACAACATCTCGGGGGATTTTTTGTTTGGAAGATCTGTCCATTGTTGATAGTGGGGTATTAAAATTCACTACTATTAGTGTGTTGTTGTCTATGTCTTTCTTAAAGTCTTCCAAGATTTTCCTTATATATTTCAGAGCTCCTATGTTGGGTGCGTATATGTTTATCAGAGTTATTTCTTCGTGATGGATTGTTCCCTTAAGTATTGTGAAATGTCCATCTTTGTCCCTTTTTATGTCCTTCATTGTAAAATCTATTTTATCTGAAATCAATATTGCTACTCCAGCTGTTTTTTCATGTCCATTTACTCTCAATCTGTGTCGATCTTTTGTTCTGAGGTGGGTCTCTTGAAGACAGCATATATGCGGGTCATGTTGTCTTAAGCATTTGACTACCCTATGTCTTTTGATTGGTGCATTTAATCCTTTTACATTTATGGTGATTATTGATTGATACTTATTCATTGCCATTTTCTCCCTTGGTGTCTGTATTCCTCTTTGGCTTTCTCTGTTTCTTCATTTTATTTGTTTTCTTATTTTTATAGCAAACCCTTTAGCATTTCTTGCAATGATGGTTTGGTATAGATGTATTCTTTTAGACTTTTTTAGTCTGGAAAGCTCCTTATTTCTCCTTCTATATTGAATGAGAGCCTTGCTGGGTAGAGTATTCTTGGTTACAGGCCTTTGTTTACCATGAGTTGAAATAATTTTTGCCATTCCCTTCTGGCTTGAATTGTTTCTGTTGAATAATCATTTGATAGCCTTATTGGAGCCCCTTTGTATGTTATTTGTCTTTTCTCTCTTGATGCTTTTAGGATTCTCTCTCTGTCTTTGAAATTTGCCATTTTAATAATAATGTGCCTTGGTGTTTGTCTGTTTGGGTTGATCCTCATACGGACCTCTGTGCTTCCTGAACTGGATTAATGTTTTCACTCATCATGTTAGGGAAATTTTCTACGACTTTTTTGAACAGCTTTTCCATTCCCGGTTTCTCTTCTCCTTCTGGTATCCCTATGATATGGATGTTGTTACATTTCATGTTGTCCTGCAGCTCTCTTAACCCCTCTTCAGCCTTATTCAGCCTTTTTTTTATTCTCTTGTACTGTCTTGGGTATTTGTCTTCATTATCCTCCACCTCGCTGATCTGGTCCTCTGCTTCCTCTAGCCTACTGTTGATTCCTTCTACTGTGTTCTTCAATTCAGAAATTGTAATCTTCATTTCCTCCTGGCACTTATTGATAGTTTCAATTTCCTTTTTCAAGCTGTTGTAGTTCTCAGTAAGTTCCTTGTAACTTCCCTGGAGTTCTTTGTAATTTCCCTAGAGTTCTTTGTAATTTCCCTGGAGTTCTTTGTATTTCTCCTGGAGTTGTTTTCAGTTTTCTTTGATGTGGCTGAGCTCACTGAGCTTCTCTATCATCATTCTTTTGAATTCCTTCTCTGATATTCCAGGTGCCTCTCTTTCATTTTGTGATCTATCTGAGTATTCTTCCTTTCCTTTTGGTGATGGACTGAATCTTTTTTTCCCCATTTTGGGTGTCTGTTCTTGTTTGCTCTTTCTTTCTTTCTTTCTTTCTTTCTTTCTTTCTTTCTTTCTTTCTTTCTTTCTTTATGTTCTTTCCTTGGGTTAACCTGCTTTGCTTCCTTGCCTTAGTTGATCACCCTTCTGTGATAGGAGATTTGTGGAGTTCAATGTTGCTGTCTCCCAGATTTTCTCCACTTGCTGTTCTTGGTGTGTCCTTTATTTGGGCTGTCTGGTTGTATTCTGGGCCTGTGGGCTTTTAGCAGAAACAAAAACAAAAACAAACAAGCAAACAAACAACAACAAAAAACCAAAAACAGAGAAACAAGCCAAACCAAACCAAACCAAACAAACAAACAAACAAAAAAAAAAAAAAAACGGAAAAGGAAAAAAGAAATGAAAATGATAATAATAATAAGAAGAAAGGGTTTGGATGGCTATTGACCCTTAATAATCCCTGACTGGTCCAGATGGAGCCTGGACCTGAGGGCTTTTAGCAGAGGGAAAACAGAAAGAAAAAAGGTTAGAAAGTCACAAGAGAAAGAAAAATCAATATTAATAAAGAAAGGGTTTAGGTGCCTGTTCACTGTTTATGGTCTATGTTTGGTCCAGGTGGAGCCAGGACCAGTGGGTTTTATCAGTGAGAAAAGAAAGAAGAAAGAAAAAAAATAAAGGGGGGGGGGGAGAAATTCACAAGACAAAGAGAAATCAATATTAATAAAGAAAGGTTTTAGGTGTCTGTTCCCCTTTATGATTTCTGATTGGTCCAGGTGCAGCTAGAACCTGTGGGCTTTACCATGAAGAAAAGGAAAAGAAAAAAGGAGGGGGGTAAAAAAGAGGAAGGAAGAAAAGAAGAAAGAAAGGGTTTAGGTGGCTGGGGAAGAGAGGAATACTTAGATTGAGGACTGGGAATGCATTGTAGTCACAGAGTGAATAGACTTTAATTTGAGAGTAGGAGGAGGGTCTTGGGTATTTAGGTGGATTGAGGTATTGTGGGGATTAAGAATATGTGAGAAGTAACTTTTGCAAAGGATATGTTGGGGATTAATAGTTCATATTGCTCTCGGTATAATTCAGGTGCTTGAGATTAGCAGCAATCCTTTTCCTGATGCTGCCTCTTTTTCTTGGTCAGGACTTTACAGTCTATAGTCTATATTCTAGCCAGTCTTGGCACCTGGCAGGGCCTCTGATTGTCACAGTCAGGGCTGATTCTGAGTGTCTGCCCCCAGGTAGGCTGGGCCTTCTGCAGCCTGGCTAGGTTTTAGGGCTGCAGGTATTCTGGAGCCCTTAGGGTGCCCCCTCCCACTCCTGGTGGAGGTTCCTGCCCATGACCAGTACCCAGCACCCCTGCAAGGCAGCCCACAACTTTGTTGGTCCCAGTGACAACTGGCCCCGCCCCTGCAGTTCTGGGAGGAGGCTTCCCTAGTCTGTCAACACTGACTGGGGTCCGCCTACCCTGCCCCACCCTTCTGGAGCGGGCACCACTACCTCCAAGCCAACCAGCTCTCCCAGGAGTCCTTTATGGAGCCTCTGTGATGAGCCCCTCCCAGGCATGGGTGGTGCAGCATTTGTCTCCGGCAATGGCAGGTCAGTTGCCCCTGCTACTAGTTCCCAGCTCCCGGCTCGCTGTTTGGAGTTTCCGGGGAGCCTGGGGGCCTGTGTGGGTGCGCAGGGCTGGGCCTCCCCCTTTGCAGGGGCTTCTAGCTGCTATTTCCCAGGTGGCCCAGCAGCACCTTTCTAGGCCCTCTCGCAGCCCCGGCCAGTGCACTTCCCCGCTCCCCCGCTCTGGGTTCCCGCAGGACTCTTCTCTGCCTCTAGCCCTGCGAGGAGCCTCCTCTTCCTAATCCTGGAGTGAGTCTCTCACACAGTCCCTCCCCTGCAAGAGTTCAATTCCATGTTTCCTACGACATTTGCCCTCGCTACCCGCACTTCACTGTTGAGACTTCCAGTCACCAGGGAGCCTGGAGCTGGCCTTAGTCAAACGCACCCCTCTGGGCAGAGCCGCCACTGCCCGGAGCCGACCTCTTCCTGCCAGCCGGTCAGTTGGGAATGCCTCACCTACTGTCCTGCTGGCCTCCTCTGCCTCTGGGCTGTGCTCCCCTGTGTCCAGATGCTTCCCGCTCCAATTCCTAGGGTCCTGAAGACGTCTCATGCTCCCTATCTTGTCCTCTAGCTGCTTTGGCACTCGAGAACACCATGAGCACTGCTCTCTACTCTGTGGCCATCTTAGAACCTAATTTTCTTATTTCTTTTTAAATGTATATCCTTCATGCAACAATCATACATTTTTTAAATCCAGATTTTTTAATTTACTGGGGTGACATTGGTGAATCATATTATATAGGTTTAAAGCATACAATTCTATGATACATAATCTGTACATATATTGAGTGGTGTGCCCACCACTCAAAGTCAAATCATCTTGTATCACCAAATACGTGGCTCCTTTACACTTTACTACCTACCTCCCACCTATTTCCCCCTGATAACCACCATACTGTTGTCTGTACCTATGAGTTTCAGTTTTATATCCTACATATGAGTGAAACTATATGACCCTTAGCTTTTTCTGACTGATTTTGCTTAGCATGATCTTCTCAAGGTCCATCCATGATGTCACAAATGTCAGTATTCCATATGTGTACCACCTTCTTTATCTCATTATCTATCAAAGGATACTTTTGTTTTTTCCATGTTTTGGTCACCATGAATAACACTGCAATAAACATGAAGATGCACATATTTTGAAAATAAATATTTCCAAAATTTTTGAATAAATATACAGAAGAGGTGTTTCTGATCATATGGTAACTCTACTCTTAATTTTTTGAGAAACATCCATTCTATTTTCCGTAGTGGCTGTACCAGTTTAGATTCCCACCAGTAGTGAATGGGTTCCCTTTTATCCACAACTTCTCAACATTTGTTATTACTTGTCTCTTTGATAATAGCCATTGTAGTAGGTGTTTCATAGTTTTAATTTGCATCTTCCAAATAGTTAATAAAGTTGAACATCTTTGCATAGATCTATTGACCATTTGTATACCTTCTTGGGAGAAATGTCTGTTCAGCTTCTCTGACATGTTTTAATTGGATTGTTTATTTATTTGGTGTTGAGTTATTATGAATTCCTTATATATTTGATTATTAACCAGTTTTTGACACTGTTGTTTGCAAATAACACCTCCCATTCATTAGTTGCCCTTTTAGTTTTGTTAGTGTTTTTCTTTTCTTTTTTTTTTTTTCTGTTCAGAAGCTTTATAGTTTGGTATAGTTCTATTCATTTACTTTTGCTTTTATTTTCCTTGCCTTTGGGGTTGAATTCATGAAATATTCTCTAAGATCTTGATTTACATATTTAGTACCTATGTTTTTTCTTATATGTAATTTATTGTTTCAGATCTTATGTATAGATCATTGATCCATTTTTAATTTTTGTACATGAGGACAAACTGTAATTGAGTTTCATTCTTTTGTATGTGGCTTTACAATTTTCTCCTTTTCAATTGCTACAATAAGAATAAAATACCCAGAAATAAATTTAACAAAGGATATGAAGAACCTATATGATAAAAACTGCAAAGCATTATTAACAGAGATCGAAAAAGTCATAATGAAATGGAAGGACATTCTGTGTTCATGGATTGGAAAAATGGCCATATTACCCAAAACAATATACAGATTTAATGCAATCCCTATCAAACTCAATGACATTTTAAAATGAAATAGACAAAATTATCAGATTTGTATGGAACCACAAATGACTCTGAATAGCCAAAGTAATTCTAAAAAAAAAAAGTGAGGCTAGAGGTAGCATACTATCTTACTTCAAATTATAGTTCAGAGCAACACTCATAGCTTTTGATTCACATTTTACTCTTCCAGAATCTTTGTTATCACTAATATTTGTCTAACTCTATACTTACCTTGTTTAAGATGTTTTGCACATAATGTCATGGTTAACAATATACTATAATTTTAATTAAATCATATTACCTAAATTAATCTATAGATTTAAGACAATATTAATCAAAGTACCAGTAGTTAGTTGACACTGTCAAACTGATTCTAAAATTCATATGAAAACAAATTGTTCCATAAACAGCTAAGGCAATATAAAAACTAAATAATAAATACAGGAAATTTATGGTACCATATGGTGCCATAATGGTACCATAATTAAGACAGTGTGATATTTTTGTCAGAAACAAATATAGTCCAAATGAATAGAGAATTTACTTCATTTATGCTAAAAAGGTACTGTCTTACCAGTAGCTGTCCTCTACAAATAAAACACATAAATTTTGACTTTTATATTACTTCATATACTACAATTCCAAATTGATATTAGATCTCTATGAAACATAATCATTAAAGTTCCTGTAAGAAAGCATTAAAAGAGAGGGAAGATGGCGACAGAGTAGAGAGCAGTGCTGATGGTGTTCTCGAGTACAAAAGCAGCTAGAGGACAGGATAGGGAGTGTGAGACACCTTCAGGACCCTAGGGATTGGAACGGGCAGCATCTGGACACAGGGGAGCACAGCCCAGAGGCAGAGGAGGCCAGCAGGACAGTAGGTGAGGTGTTCCTGACCGACCGGCCGGCTGGCCGAGGTCGGCTCTGGGCAGGGGCAGCTCTGCCCAGAGGGGCGCATTTGACCGAGGCAGCTCTGGGCTCCCTGGCGACTGGAAGTCTCAACAGTGAAGTGCGGGCAGCGAGGGCAAACACCTTGGGAACGTGGGGGTGGGGCCAGTCTTCACAGGGACCAGCGAAGTTGAGGGCTGCCCTGCAGAAGTGCTGGGTGTGCGTGCAGGATAGGAACCTCCGCCAGGAGTTGGGGGGGGGGGGGGGGCTGCTCTGCGGGCTCCAGAACACCAGCAGCCCTAAAACCCAGTCGGGCTGCAGAGGCCCAGCCTACCTGGGGGTGGACACTCAGAATCAGCCCTGACTGTGACAATCAGAGGCCCTGCCATGCGCCAAGACCAGCTAGAATATAGACTATAGACTGTGAAGTCCTGACCAAGAAAAAGAGACAGCATCAGGAAAGGGATTGCTGCCAATCACAAGCACCTGAATTACACCAAGAGCAATATGAACTATTAAGCCCCAACATATCCTTTGCAAAAGTTACTCCTCACATATTCTTAATCCCCCCCATACCTCAATCCACCTAAATACCCAAGACCCTATGCCTACTCTCGAATTAAAGTCTACTCTGTGGCTATAACGCATTCCTAGACCTCAATCTAAGTATTCCTTCCTTCCCCAGCCTTTCTAAACCCTTTCTTTATTCTTTTCTTCCTTTCTCTTTTTTTTTTTTTCTTTAATTTTTCTTTTCCTTTTCTTCCTGGTAAAGCCCACAGGTTCTGGCTACACCAGGACCAATCAGAAATCATAAAGTGGGGACACACAGCTAAAACCTTTCTTTATTAATATTGAGTTCTCTTTGTCTTGTGACTTTCTCCCCCATCCTTTTTTTTTTCTTTATTTATTTCTTTCTCCTTTCTCTTCTCCCTGATAAAACAACAGAAATAGAAGTGAGAAAACAAATCCCATTTACCATAGGAACAAGAAAAATAAAGTACCTAGGAATCAACTTAACTAAGGAGGTAAAAGACTTGTACTCAGAAAATTACAGAACAATGAAGAAAGAAATCAAGGAAGACACAAATAAATGGAAGCATATACCATGTTCGTGGATGGGAAGAATGAACATCATTAAAATGTCCATACTACCCAAAGCAATCTACATATTCAATGCAATCCCAATTAAAATACCAATGACAGACTTCACAGAAATAGAAAAAATACTTCAAAAATTTATATGGAGCC
>PVIW01013202.1:0-12655 GCA_004026585.1 Noctilio leporinus | reverse complement strand
GTACCAGCCAGGGCTTCTTCTGCTTTTTAGATGATCTTATATTTACAGAATACTTATTAATAAAAGTTTTTAAAAAGAAATAAGTGTATTTAATACTTTCTAAGTTTATAAAGTGTACCTTACATGTTATATTTTATTTAATAACCTAGCATATTCACTTAAATAGAAAGCTACCCACGAAAAAATGCTTTTCACTTTTTCTTTAAACAATATCAAAATATTGTTAATTTCATCTATGGGTCAACTGATCTTTCTGACTTTATAGATTTTACAATTCTGTTTTGGTGTAGTTGAAAAAAATCTAAGGGTTTGAAAATATATTCTTAAATTGTAAAAACAAAAAATTATGTAGAGTTGATATTTTTATCTTAACATGCAAAAGACATTTATTTAAATGTCTTAAAACTCATACAAATTTGTCTATAATATACTTTAATATTTAATCCTTTATAATTTAATCTTATCTAAAAAGTTAGTCTAGTGATTACATCTTTAAAAAGAAAATTTTTGCCCTGGCTGGTAGCACAGTGGTTAAGCCGCTGGCCTGCAAACCCAAAAGTCGCAGGTTCGATTCCCCAGCCAAGGCACATAACCAGGTTGCAAACCAGGTCTCCAGTCAGGTCTGTGGCTGGAGGCAGGTGACTGGCAACCATACATTGATGCCTCTCTCCCTCTCTGCCTCTCTCCCTTCCCCTCTTTCTAAAAAATAATGAAATAAAATCTTTAAAAAAATAAAAAATAAAAAAAAATAAAATTTTTGTTTCACTTTTTTTCCAACTTATGTCTTTGCTCTGGCATCTGGTGCATATCCCTAGACTATTAGGACACTGAATGGTTTAAATGACAAACATTCATTCATCTGTCATTCTGGACCTCTCATCTTGGAGCCTCTTAAGGGCAGGAAATGAATGTTTCTAGTGCTTACAGGATTCATAAAATCTTGCATATAATAAGTTGTCTTCTAGGTTTAGATTAATGAGTGAAAAAATGCATGAATGGATCAATTTCTTTCCTCTGCCTATATAGGCTTTGTGTAACTTTTATGTATTTTAAATGGTACTAGAATTGTCATAGGAAAATTAAGAACTTATTTTTGGGAGTAGAATCTATAATTTCATGTTTACCAGGAATGCTAAATTAATGTTTTTATCTTTTAATTCTATCAGTTATACTATTGTTCAGCTTTTATTTTAAATATTTTTATTAACATAGAGTTGACATTCAATATTATATGAGTGTTAGTTTTAGATATATATTAGTTTCAGTGATTCGCCATGTAGACACCCAACAGAATCTATTTTATTTTAAATCAACAATACTAATTCATATTGTCAGAATTTAACATAATGGTTATGGGATATAAAGACACATTCTAGTCATGTGGCTAATATTCTGAATGCTGGTTATATGCATATGTTGACTGTGCTTAAAATATGCTGTGTTTATTTATAACTTGGGGATTTTTCTGTAAATACCTTTCAATAAAATTATAACAAATGAGATTTCCTTAATATCTTTAAAAATACCAAAAATAATTAGGTGCTGTATTTTTAAACAGTTTTCCTAATGTTACTTAAATACAGAAAGAAAATAAATGCTCTTATGCAAGGAATAGCTATTAGTTAATTTAATAATAATCATTTAAGCAATTGTTATAATTAAAAAATTTACCATACCAGCCCTGGCTGGTGGCACAGTGGATAAGGTGCCAGCCTGCGAACCCAAACCCAAAGGTCACTGGTTCGATTCCCAACCAGAGCAACATAACCAGGTTGCAAGCCAGGTTTCCAGCCAGGTCCCTATGTGGAGGCAGGTGAAAGGAAACCACACAATGATATTTCTCTCCCTCTCTGGCTCTCTCTCTTCCCCTCTCTCTGAAAATAAATAAATAAAATATTTTTAAAAATAAATAAATAAATTACCATAATAATTTGCTTCTGTAAATTAATGGCTACTAACCTAATGGCTCATACCCTTCAATGCCATTGAAGGGTTGAGAAACCCTTTATTTCTCAAATTGTTCATTTATATTTTCTCCTTTTAAATCTGCAATCAAAAATTTCAAATAGTTTTAGTTCTTAAAACCCGGTATTTTTTGTTTGTTTGTTTTTATCAATTTTATTTCATTTTGATAAGAACACTTACCCTTTACCTAAGCTACCAGTTTAACAGATTTTTAAATGTACAATGCATTCTGGCTGGCATACCTACAATATGGTACAATAGATCTCTAGAGGCTTATTCATCTTAAGCAAAATCTTGTTGCCACTATGGAAAACTGTATTGAGATTCCTCAAAACCTTACAAATATAACTATCATATGAAACGGTAATACCATTTCATTATTTGTCCCAAAATATCGAGATTAGGATCTCATGTTCATTGCAGCACTATTCACAATAACTAAGAAGAGAAAGCAACCTAAATGTCTGAGGACAGGTGGATACAGAAAATATAGCATAACCATACAATGAAATACTTTGCAGCTTTAAAAAAGAAGGCTATATGCTATACATGGATGAACATTGAGGAAATTAGGCTAAGTGAAATATGCTGGTCACAGGAAAACAAGTGCTGCATAATTCCACTTATATTAACTATCTAAAGTAAACTCAGGGAATCAAAGAACTGAGTGGTGGGGGCCAGCAGCTGGGGAAAAACAGACATGGAAAGTTTCTAAGAAACTCCAGTTTTTCATTTTAATCTCAAAATAGACTTTTATTTATGATTAGTGCAAAAATTAGTCAGTTTGTTCCTAGTAACTCTCCTTTTAGAAATAACCTATTATTTCATTGTTTCATTATTTTATTAGTAAATTTAAAAAGTTATAGTTCCAGACTTATGCTTATGTTATTTCAATGAGAAATGCATCCATGTTATTAATTTTAATATGGTCACCTTGGCACTAAAAATGATACTACAAGCTTGTAAAATTAATGTTATTAACAAATGATTCTTTGCATAACCATTAACATAATTGAGAATATAATTTTACCCATAAAAATTGCTTTTTGCAGCAATCATAGTTTTACAAATATATAGGATGACTATATCATCTCTTTCCAATGAAAAGCAAATTGTAAAATGAAGGAATTAGTTCACTTTGGAAGTTATAATCAAGTAAGATGGAGCTCATACAAAATTCTATTATTTTTTTTCTTTCCTTAAGGCCTAATGTAAATAGTATAAGTCACTCTAATAGCAAAAGATATAACAGAAAATACATTAAGTATATGAGAATAGGCTATACTATAGTCCTGTGTATTTTCTATTTTAGTAAATATTCTGTTTGCTTTTATTTTAATTCTGTTTTAGTGCCTCATTTTAGATTTTAGAAATTATTTTCAATAGCAGGAAATTATAAATAGAATCTTCAATAGAAATCTCCCCAGTATACAATGACATGAAATTTACTCTTGTTTTGTGGGTTTTTGTTGTTGTTGTTGTTAAAGATATTAAGTTTGTTCAAATTTTTCTCAATCTATGCCTGGCAGATGATAAAAGCAGTAAGCAAAAAATTTTTGAGTAACTGTAGTAGCCTACACTGTTTAAATAAATGACTAGGTTGATAGTTATATAATTCAATCATATCTGTGCTAATTAAAAACACATCTTATAACCCAGATCACCTATTACTAAGTTTTATTAAGTATTTTTCATAAGAGGTCATGGAACAACATTCATCTTACAGGCTTGTCTTTTTTTTTTTTCCTTTCTTTATTATTTTTCATAGAGATGGGAGGGAAGAGAGGCAGAGAGGGAGAGAAAAATCAATGTATGGTTGCCTTTCATCTGCCTCCAGCTAAGGGCCTGGCTAGAGACCTGGCTTGCAACCTGGTCATGTTGCCCTGGCTGGGAATGGAACCAGCAACCTCTGGGTTCACAGGCCAGTGCCTTATCCATTGTGCCACCAGCCAGGGCAGAGGCTTGTCCTTCTATACTACACTTTCAGTACATCCATTCCTCTATACATATGGAAAATGTGAATAAAGTCCTATGTACCTAAGCACATTAAGTGAAAACATAATTATAGACTAAAAATGCATTCTTCTTCCAGCTTTTAAATTACTTCTAGTGCTAAATTATTGGGAAGCAAGGCAAATAACATAGATTCATTTGTACAGCTTCTTGACATCATGGAAAACAAATATTAAAATTAGATCCAAGGCCCTGGCTAGTGTGGCTCAGTGAATTGGCGTCAGCCTGCAAACTCAAAGGTCACTGGTTCTATTCCACAGCCAGGGCACATAACCAGGCTGCAAGCCAGGTCTCAAGCCAGGTCTCCAGCCAGGTCCTTAGCTGGAGGCAGGTGAAAGGCAACCAAACATTGATGCTTCTCTCCCTTTCTTCCTCCTTCCCTGCCCTTCTCTCTGAAAATAATAAATAAAATCTTAAATAAATAAATAATAAACAAACACACACACACACAAATTAGAAAATTAGATCCAAGCAGGACAAAGACAGGTCACTCGAGTGGAATAATTTTGATGCAAATGAAACAAAAAAGACTTCCCCCATTAATGAAAGAAGAAATAAACCTGAGCTCAGAAAGTCTGTCTATGATAATCCTATGCCCACATGGCTTCTATCTCCTCTTAGGCTGTATCCAAACTCATTAGAAAGATAACTGCAACCATCAGTCCAAATACTGAAGAACAGAGTTTGCCTTTTTCTCTTTCCTTTCTAATCCATTCACAGGTCATCTCAACCATATCCACTTATGATAGGAATAAAAAAGTGCACATCTTGGATCCCTTGTAAACACTGGGCTATTTCTTCTACAATAAAGTAGAATCTATTATAGTTAAAGTAGGTTTAATTTTTTACGGTACTCTAACTCTTGGTGGGAGTTAGGGTATATTCATGTTAAAAGTGTTAGAAAAGGGTTATTTTTCTATCTGGGAATGTTGCTAAACAGCAAGTTGGGTTCCTGCTGCTGACTGCCACCCTCTTAGCAAAAGTCCAGAAGCAAAGGTTTGGTGATAAAGGAAAGGAATCTTTATTCAAAAGAAGTCACTTAAGCCTATCAATTAAAGCTAACCTCTAACATGTGGATTCTCCTTTTTCCTTATTAGTTTCTATTGAGTTAGTTTACAAACTAAAACAATGTAACACAAAAAAGCTACACAATTCTGGAAGAATGGTGGATGTCTGCCTCAGAGCCTGTCCCCTCTAGAACACTCAAAAAATAAACCTGCCACCCTCTACCAGGCCACCCCCATCCTAGGCTGTGCCCAGAGTTCCTTCCCAAACAAAATACTGCCTGTTGGAAAATGCAGACTGTCCCAGCCCCAACCCCAGCCCTAGCTAGCCTAAGAGAGAGGCAGTTCAGGAACCAGAAAAGCTCATGAGCCAAAGAGCCTGCCCTCTTTTTATTTCCATTGTCTCTGGAGGCATCAGCTTCTCAACCAATCCTGTCCCAGACTGCTTTCCATTGCCTCAGCAGCCTCCCATGGCCTCTCCTACTTCTCCCCAGTGATCTTCATTAGATTCCTCTGCATCAGAATTGTGTAGCTTTTTTGTGTTACGTTGTTTTAGTTTGTAAACTAACCCAATAGAAATTAATAAGGAAAAAGGAGAACCCACGTGTTAGAGGTTAACTTTAATTGATAGGCATAAGTGACTTCTTTTGAATAAAGATTCCTTTCCTTTATCACCAAGTAATTTTTGAAGAGTCTTGATGACATTTATATACTTAATCCTTTAACATGATCCATTGAAAAAATTTATTTATACCTTAGATGTAAGAGTGTATTCCTCACTGATAGTGTGACTGTATCTTAACTGTAACTACCCTGAAAACTGTAGGCTTATTATTTTCTAGTATAATTACCATCATTATCCTACTCAGTTATTTTTAAATGAGGTAAAATAGGTGATCATCTAAGCACATTAAACTCATGAAATCTGACATAAAGCTGGTTCCTTAGCACAAATGAAAAATTCTGTGATGGGATAAGCAATGGCTTTGAAGTGAAAGAGTTCCAGCTAACACTTTTTGTGAAATGGTTCATCATTTTTAAAGTGGAAATAAAACACCAGCAGCACAGTATTTTTTCAAGTAAAACAAGGCATTTCCAACAATGTCAGATACATAGAGATTTACTATTATATGTATTTTTATAGTTTTACAATCTTGAAGCCCTTTCTCAGTCTTCTTTCATATCTCAAGTTTTTGTTTATTCACTCCAGAGTATCATTTATATTAATATTCTATATAACAGTTCAAACCATTTTTAAAGACTGTCTCAAATGTCACTGTCCACAGTCAAAAGGATTATTAATTTTCCATGTGTTTTATAGTTTATGGTAAAACATATAGGAAGAAAAATGCTGAGTTTCACCATTAGATTATAATTTATGATGGGCAAATTATAAATAATTTTATGCCATAAAACAACTAAAGAGATTATTAGTATAGCAACATATTATATAACAAAGTTTAAATTAATTGAAATTTCACATAGCTATAACTATAAACCTTAAGGCTTTAAACCATTAACTACTTTAAAATTAATTTAGAATAATGTAATTACAATTTATCATTTATTTGCCTTTTTATGGAGAACTCAAAAGCAATTTTCAGAGTTCATGAGTTATTATCACTTACCTTTAATTAAGGAATATGTTTCTTATTGGCCTACAATTACGTCAAATAGCAGAGAATAAACCAATTTGCTAAACATATGTTTCAGTCATCATTTCTTGTTTTTAATTTTATTGTTGTATTACATCCATCCCCCTTTTTCTACCCTCTGACACCCTCCCCATCCGCCCATTCCCCCCAAAGTCAACATCACCTGTTGTCCATGTCCATGGTTCCTTTATACTAGGTTATAGTCTAAACTGCTCCCCTTCCTTAACTCTTCCTCCCCGCTCCCCCAAACCCCCTTCCCCCTGACCACTGAAGGCCTATTCACTGTATTCATATATTTGGATCTATTTTCCTTGTTCTTCATTTTGTTCATTATTGTACTGTAATGGGTGAGATCATGTGGTATTTGTCCTTCACTGACTGACTTATTTCACTAAGCATAATACTCTCTAGTTCCATCCATGTTGTTGCAAAGGGTAGGAGTTCCTTATTTCTTTCTGCTGTATAGTATTCCATTGTGTAAATGTACCAAAGTTTTTTGAGCCAATCATCCACTGATGGGCACTTAGGCTGTTTCCAGCACTTGGCTATTGTAAATAGTGCTGCTGTGAACATAGGTGTGCATAGGTTCTTATGAATTGGTGTTTCAGGATTCTTTGGGTATAGTCCTAGTGGAATTGCTGGATCAAAAGGCAGTTCCATTTTTAGTTTTTTAAGGAAACCCCATACTGCTTTCCACAGAGGCTGCACTGGCCTGCATTCTAACCAACAGTGCACCAGGGTTCCCTTTGCCCCACATCCTTGCCAACACTTGTTGTTTGTTAATTTGTTGATGATTGCTATTCTGACAGGTGTGAGATGGTATCTTATTGTGGTTTTAATTTGCATCTCTCTGATGACTAGTGATGTTGAGCATTCTTTCATATGCATCTAGGCCCTTTGTATATCTTCTGAGTGAGTTGTCTGTTCAGGTCCTTTGCCTATTTTTTAATTGTGCTGTCTGTCTCCTTGGTGTTGAGTCACATTAGTTCTTTATAGATTTTGGAGATCAAACCCTTGTCTGAGGTATCATTGGCAATAATGTTTTCCCACCCAGTTGGTTCCCTTTGAATTTTGCTGATATTTTCTTTAGCTGAACAGAAACTTTTCAATTTGATATAGTCCCATTTGTTGATTTTTCCTTTTATTTTCTTTGCCCTTGGTGAAGTATCAGTAAACATATTTCTGCATAGGATATCCAAAACTTTACTGCCTATATTTTTCTCCAGGACCTTTATGGTGGCACTGCTTATGTTTAAATCCTTTATCCATCTTGAGTTTATTCTGGTGTATGGTGTAAGTTGGTGGTCTAGTTTTATCTTTTTGCATGTTGCTGTCCAGTTCTCCCACCGCTATTTGTTGAAGAGACTGTTTTTACTCCGTTTTAGTTCCTTTCACCTTTGTCAAATATTAGTTGACCATAAAGTCCTGGGTTAATTTCTGGGCTCTCTATTCTGATCCATTGATCTATAAGTTTGTTTTTATATCAGTACCACATAATTTTGATGACAGTAGCCTTGCAGTATTGTTTGAAGTCCGGTATTGTGATTCCTCCTACCTTGTTCTTCTTTCTGAAGATTGCGATGCCTATCTGTGGGTGTTTTTGGCTCCATTTAAATTTTTGAAGTATTTTTTTCAATTTCTGTGAAGACTCATTGGTACTTTCCTTGGGATTGCATTGAATCTGTATTGTTTTGGGTAGTATGGACATTTTAATGATGTTAATTCTTCCCTTCCATGAACATGGTAAATGCCTCCATTTATTTGTATCTTCCTTGATTTCTTTCTTCATCGTTCTGTAGTTTTCTGAGTACAGGTCTTTTACCTCCTTAAATTTATCCCTAGGTACCTTATTTTCCTTGTTGCTCTGGTAAATGGGATTTCTTTTTTCACTTCTATTTCTGTTGTTTCATTATTGGTATACAAAATTTTTTTTGATTTCTGGATATTGACTTTATAGCCAGCTATTTTGCTAAATTTGCTTATTGAGTTGAGTAAGTTTTTGGTGGAGCCCATTGGATTTTTATGTACACTATCATATCATCTGCAAATAATGACAGTTTGACTTCCTCCTTTCCAAATTGGATACCTTTGATTCCTTTTTCTTCTCTGATGGATATGGCTAGAACTTCCAAGATGATGTTGAATAGAAGTGGAGAAAGTGGAAATTCTTACCTATTTCCTGATCTTAGGGGGAAAGCTTTCAGTTTTTGTCCATTAAGTATGATGTTGGCTTCAGGTTTCTCATAGATGGCCTTTATGATGATGAGGTATGCTCCCTCTATACGCATTTTGTTGAGGATTTTTGTCATAAATTGTTGCTATAATTTATCAAATGCTTTTTCAGTATCTATTGATATGATCATATGGTTTTTGTCTTTCAATTTGTTGATGTGGTGTATTACATTTATTGATTTAAAAGTGTTGCACCATCCTTGCATCCCTGGGATGAAACCCACTTGAACATTGTGTATGATCTTTGTAATATACTGCTGAATCTGGTTGGCCAATATTTTGTTGAGAATCGTAGCATCTATGTTCTTCAGAGGTATTGGCCTGTAGCTTTCTTTCTTAGTTGTTTCTGGCCCTGGTTTTGGGATTAGAATAATATTGGCCTCATAGAAAGAGCTTGGGATTCTTCCCTCTTCCTGAATTTTTTGGTATAGGTTTAGAAGGATAGGAGTTAGTTCTTCTTTAAATGTTTGGTAAAATTCACCTGTGTAGACATCTGGTCTGGGGCTTTTGTGCTTTGGGAGATTTTGGATTACTTCTTTAATTTCACTAGTTGTTATTGGCCTACTGAGGCTTTCTGCTTCTTCTGGATTCAGTTTTGGTAGATTATACATTTCCAGAAATATGTCCATTTCACCCAGGTTGTCCTATTTTTTGTCATATAGTTGTTTGTAGTAATTTCTTACAATCTCTTGTATTTCTGAGGTATCAGTTGTAATTTCTCCTGTTTCAGTTCTGATTCTGTTTATTTGGGTCCTCTCTCTCTTTTTCTTGATGAGTGTGAATAAAGGCTTGTTTCGTTTATGTTTTCAATGAACCAGCTCCTGGACCTGTTGATTTTTCAAATTGTAGTTTGAATCTCTGAGTTATTTAGTTCTGCTCTGATCTTGATGATTTCCTTCCTTCTACTTGCTCTGGGCTTTGTTTGTTGTTGCTCCTGTAATTCTTGCAGCTTTATGGTTAGGTTGTTTTCATAAACTTCTTTGACCTTTTTAGGAAGGCCTGTATTGCTCTAAATTTCCCTCTGAGCACTGCCATTGCTGTATCCCATAGGTTTTGGGCTGTTGTGTGTTCATTGTCATTTGTTTCCAGGAACTTTTTTATTTCATCTTTGATCTCATTGTTAACCCATTTATTACTTAAAAGCATGTTGTTCGGACTCCATGACTTAGAGAATTAAGGTTTTTTGTTGTTGTTTGTTTTTTTTTTTTTTCCCTTCAGATTGGTTTCTAGTTTCAAGCCATTGTGATCTGAGAAGATGCTTTTTGTATGATATCAATTTTCCTGTATTTGTGGAGGCTAGTCTTGTGAAATACCATGTGGTCTATCTTAGAGAATGATCCATGTTGTGCTCACTTTGGTAGCACATATACTAAAATTGGAAGGATACAGAGAATGATCCATGTGCTTTTGAAAAGAATGTATATTTGCTTCCTTAGGGTAAAAGACTCTCTGTACATCAGTTAGATCTATTTCCTGTAGAGTGTTGTTCAATGCCACAACATCTTTGGGGATTTTTTGTTTGGAAGATCTGTCCATTGTTGATAGTGGGGTATTAAAATCCCCTACTATTAGTGTGTTGCTGTCTATGTCTTTCTTAAAGTCTTCCAAGATTTTCCTTATATATTTCGGAGCTCCTATGTTGGGTGCGTATATGTTTATCAGAGTCATTTCTTCTTGATGGATTGTTCCCTTAAGTATTATATAATGTCCATCTTTGTCCCTTTTTATGGCCTTCATTGTAAAATCTATTTTGTCTGAAATAGGTATTGCTGCTCCAGCTTTTTTTTCATGTCCATTTGCTTGATATATAGTTTTCCATCCCTTCACTCTCAATCTGTGTCAATCTTTTGTTCTGATGTGGGTCTCTTGAAGACAGCATATATGTGGGTCATGTTGTCTTATCCTTTCGGCTACCCTATGTCTTTTGATTGGTGCATTTAATCCATTTACATTTAAGGTTATTGTTGATTGATACTTATTCATTGCCATTTTCTCCCTTTGTGTCTGTATTCCTCTTTGGCTTTCTCTGTTTCTTCATTTTATTTATTTACTTATTTTTAAAGCAGACCCTGTAGCATTTCTTTCACTGCTGATTTGGTAGAGATGTATCCTTTTAGTTTTATTTTTTTTTTTTTTTGTCAGGGAAACTTCTTATTTCTTCTTCTATCTTGAATGAGAGTCTTGCTAGGTAGAGTATTCTTGGTTTCAGACCTTTGTTTACCATTACTTGAAATACTTTTTGCCATTCCCTTCTGGCTTGAATTGTTTCTGTTGAATAATCATTTGATAGCCTTGTTGGAGCTCCCTTATATGTTACTTGTTGTTTCTCTCTTGATGCTTTTAGGATCCTCTCTTTGTCTTTGAAATGAGCTATTTTAATAATAATGTGCCTTGGTGTTGGTCTGTTTGGGTTGATCTTCTTTGGGACCCTCTGTGCTTCCTGAACTTGATTAATGTATTCACTCATCATGTTAGGGAAATTTTCAATCATGATTTTTTTGAACAGGTTTTCCATTCCTTGATCTTCTTCTCCTTCTGGTCTCCCTATGATATGGGTGTGATATTTCATGTTATCTCGCAGCTCTCTTAACCCCTCTTCAATCTTGCTTAGCCTTTTTTAATTTTATTTTTTGTTCTCTTCTACTGTCTTGGAGTATTTGTCTACATTACTCTCCATCTCGCTGATCCTGTCCTCTGCTTCCTCTAGCCTACTACTGATTCCTTCTACTGTATTCTTTAATTCAGAAATTGTATTCATCATTTCCTCCTGGCACTTATTGATAGTTTCCATGTCCTTTTTGATGCTATTGTAGCTCTCAGTAAGTTTCTTTTAACTTCTCTGGAGTTGTTTATAGTTTTCTTTGAGCTGGCTAAGCTCATTGAGCTTCTCTATCTTCATTCTTTTGAATTCCTTATCTGATATTTCAGGTGCCTCTGTTTCATTTGGTGGTCTTTCAGGCGATTCTTCCTTTCCTTTTGGTGATGGACTGATTCTTTTTTCCCTCATTTTGGGTGTCTGTTCTTGCTTGCTTTTTGTTTTCTGTTTTTCCTTGGATTAATCTGCTTTGCATCCTTGCCCTAGTAGAGCACCCTTCTGGAAATTTGTGGAGTTCAATGTTGCAGTCTCCCAGATTTTCTCCACTTGTTGGTCTTGGTGTGTCCTTTATTTGGGCTGTCTGGTTGTATTCCAGATTAGTTGTGTATGTTGCTCCTTTACTTCCAGTCAAGATGCTCCTTCTATCATTTCTCACATTAATGAGGAGAGGGAGAATCAGAAAGCCTCAAGTATGAGTGAACAGTGTAAGCCTATGTATATAGTGGCCGCATCTCCCTCCCTATTCACCCTTAGTGGTCCCTTATTAATCCAGGTGGAGCCAGGACCTGAGGGCTTTTAGCAGAATATATATATATATATATATATATATATATATATATATATCAAGCAAAAAGGGTTTAGGTGGCTGTTCATCCTTAATGATCCCTGATTGGTGCAGGTGGAGCTGAGACCTGTGGTCTTATAACAGAGAGAAAAATAATTTTTAATTAAAAAAAAGGAAAAAAATAACAAGAAAAATAAAAAAATAATATTAATGAAGAAATGGTTTAGGTGGCTGTTCACCCTTTATGATCTCTGATTGGTCCAGGTGGAGCCAGGACCTGTGGGCTTTAACAGGAAGAGAAAAATAAAGGAAGGAAACAAAAATAAAAAGGAAGAAAGGAAAAAATAAAGAAAGGGTTTAGGTGGTGGGGAGGGGAGGAATACTTAGATTGAGGAGTGGGAATGGG
>PVIW01013201.1:0-28432 GCA_004026585.1 Noctilio leporinus | reverse complement strand
GTACTATTTCCAACACCACCACCAAATTAGATGATAGAAAAAGACAATTCTCAAATATATTCCTTCACTTTTGTGAGAATTTTTTATAGGGTATACATAGGCCACGGTGAGTAGTCATGGAGCATATGCTAACATAATTCCACTAAATACTATCAGACTGCTTTCCAGAATGACCTGATTCCCATCAGTAATTGGATGAGAAATAAGGATATTTTTGGGTTTTTTTTTTTCCGTCCTGGGTACTTTTATACATTTAAAAGCCTTTTACCTGTATTTCCCACCTGTAGATCAACACCCTTTGAATTAAATAAAGGAAAAGGAAGAAAGGCTTATTTCAGAAAGCACAAGGTCAATATCTGGAATGTAGTAATCCAGGTGGAGTAGGAGATTAATATGCTAGTTTGCAAAACTCTGCCATGGAATAGACTATTGAAAAGCTTGAGGCACCATGTTGGAGTAAGGTGCATTTTCTACAGAACCCCCTTATTTTCCTTCACAGTAAGTTACATCTGTCATAAATCCACTCTGCCATTTATACCTTATGTGGTCCAAAATGACACCCTTGGGGCAGAAAATAAACCAAACCTTCAATTCAGATAGCCACCGACTCTGCCTGGGATACTTTCTGCTATTATCACCAACTCATAAAAATGGAGGAGGGTGAAATTTTAGGTCCCAGATCCCTAGGATTGTTAATCTGCCCTCTGGAAATCAGTCAGAAGCCCCTGTACTTTAAGAACCAGCAAAGCCCATGCTATACCCTGTTCAGAGGCTGAAAACAAGCTTAAAGCTGCTGTGAAAGATAAAGCTACCAGCCCCGAGTCCTAATCAAATACCTCCGTGGGATCAGGTGTGCTCATTTTGACTCTGTTTATTATAACTGTTCTGTGAGCACATCAGCCTCCCCAGTGTCTCTTGCTTCTTCCTCTTCCTTAAACCCTCTATCCCCACATGCTCACACGGCTCATCCTGGACTTCGCTCAAGTGCCAACTCAACAGAAACGGCTTCCCTACCACTCTTGGTAGCTCTGCGTTTCACATACTCTGCTATATAGTATATATTATCTGTCCAAAACGCTTCATCACATAGATCTTCCCACGAGAATGTAACCACCATCAAAGCAAGGATTTTGTTCATTTCTTTCACTGTGCTATCACTAGAATCTAGAACAAAGCCTGACCCAAAGAAGGTATTACGTACTTGTGGATCAAATCAGTTTAGATTATGACAGCTGTAGAAGGTCCAACAACAAGAAGAGAGCCTAGTCCCCAACTTCATCAAGCTGATACTCTCACAGGGGGAACAGACTAACAGGCTGTAAGAACTGCAAAGCTCAGGTTGCCTAACCCAGTTAGCTCTTTCCACTGCCATTATGAACAAGGTAAGAAAGAAGGGGTTCAATTAAATTACTTAGCAGCAGCTAAGGGAGACATTAGTAAGCATGAGAAAAGGCGGCTGTAAATAAATGCAAGTTAGCTGCCTTTTTCCCGCATGTATTTTTAAAGTCTTTTTCTGGTTTTTACAGAAACCCATTCAGATTAGAGGCAGCATAAGATGAAGCAGTCATAAGGAGGACTGTGCACAAACTAGTATTCTAAAAAATTTCCAGTGTTTTTTTTTTTTTTTTCTAGTCTTCCATACAATTTTATTTTCTCCCTTCAACCATAATAGTATGATATCCAAATTTCTTCTTAACCTGAGTGTCTGTAATCACAGGCCTGTCCCGCCCATTTATAGGCAAAGCAAGTGCTGCTTCTTCAAATGGTCCCGCCACAGAGTTGCTGGTCATCCAACCCAAGTTGCCTCCTTGCCAGGCTTGATCTTCACTATATTGTGTGGCCGCTTCATCGAATCTCATTCCAGACTTCGATTTTCCCAAGGCTTTCATGAGTTCTCCATGTTTCTTGCACAGAACATGTGTGAATGCATTGCCACCACCTTTGGGACCCTCAGAATTCTTGTCACAACTGTCACTCCCAGAGGCTGCTCCCCAACTCCCCTCTTTTCCAAAATGGCTTTTTCCTCTGGGTGGCATCTTTGGAATTTGACATTGAACTCTCAAATGTATCCATTGCTGTGCCTTCAGTTGTATTTTTTTATACATGGAATATTATTAGGTTTTAAATAAACTATCATAGTAGTAATTAATTGGTGTGGGTAAATTTACACATATACATAACTTTATGTATAGTTTAACAATGGGTACAGAACTGACCATTTGAACATGTTTCAGTGGCTATATAACCTGTCCTCATTAAGTCATGATGCTTGTTTGGTGACAGAATGAAAGCAGTCTCTACTAAGTCTTATTAGAATTGTGATCATGTTTAGCAAGCAAGTTAGAATATAAAGCTTCAGCCCATCAGCAGTGGAGTAGAAATAAACACTCTATTTTGTATTTTAAACCAGGCTCTCCTTGACTAAACTTGAGGAAAGGGGAAAGAACTGAAGTTTTAAACACTGTACGAGAATTTAGTTGAGAGAGAAGGAGAGGGTGAAAGTTACTTTGAATGTGAGGTTTGGCTGATCAGGCAACTTACTCTCCAGAGGCTACTTCTCAGTGCTGTTTCCTGACAGTGTCATCTGAGACTAGAGAAAGCCCAGCAAACAAACTAGTTCCTGCACTGAGAGCTTAGGGGTCTCTGCCCCAGAATTGGGGGAACGTTGGGCTTATTTTGACTTAATATAATCTGGCCTAAATATGAGTGGATAAAAGAACACAGAAGTATGTTGCAAATAAACATCCCTAGAAGTTTATTTTGCCCAATGTATACTTCAATTCCTGGGAACCACAAAAGGCTACGTGCTAGGCAGCAGTCTTCTAATCCTAAACTCTTAAGGAGAAAAAAGATATTGGTATCAATTTTAATAATCAAATAGCTTCCCCTGGTAACCACTAAATAAACAGAACACAGGGAGTGGCTCTGTGACATGCCATCTTTTCTATCATGTTCAGTGTACCTCCTAAGTAAAGTAGTGTGTGCTCAGAAAGCACAGGAGGAAAGTCTGCTTTGTATACTGCCCAGCTTCAAGTGAAACTCTCAACAAATGTTTGCTGAACCAAACCAAAACCAATAAATTTCCCTAAGGCTTAAATCACACACACAAAAAAACAAATCAAAGATTATGTATCATCACCACAATGACACCCTTCTTTCATTTAGTATCCTTCCATGGTGACTGAATTGGTGCTTCCAGTGAATCCACTGGGTTATGGCCAGGTTGTTGGGCAATGCCCTGGCAGTGCCCATTTTTTGGGGGGGGAGGTTATATATGGGTGCCAGTATGGCCCAATCCTGTGCCCGAAACTGAACTAAGTACCTCCTTTTCTCTCTCCTAAAGGAGCTCTTTGAGGGAGAGTATTTTATTGCCAGTTTCTCTTTTATTACTATAGATGCCCTCTACATTCCCCAATAGGATTTGAAGCATTTCAAGCAGCAGATAGTGAAACAGACTAAATGAATTCTAACATGACCCAAGATTTAGAGTCTAGCGAATTTTATAATATTAAAACACATAAAACAACTAAGTTAAAAGTAAAATGGATCAGAAACCATTTGGGGAGTAATAAAATCAAAAGAAGTATGTGAATCCATATGGGAAGACAAACTCTCCTGGTAATAAACCCTGGGAGGAGTTTTTCACACTGTGCTTCTTGCAGAGAACTGTAAGATGCAGGATACATTGAAGATGTATTTCACGTCTTCAAATCAGTCATTAATTCAACACTTGTTTATTGAAAGCACCTGCTATGTGCATTGCAATTTTGCTTCAGAAGTATTCTTTTAACTTGGCATCAGACCAAAGCCAAGGACGTAACATTTAATTATACTCATCAAAATACATTCTACCAGAAAACTAAGGCTTTAGCTAAGAAGGTTGTATTCTGGTGATACAATTTGGCCCCAACAACAGCATTCTGAAACTATTCAGTATTTATTGAATAGTTAGTACGTCTCTTGAATGGAAATGTTTCTCAAATACCATTGTAAACATGCTTCAGCAGGAGATGGTCTGCGCTAGGGCTCTCTGCTGAGTGCTGCAGGAGGCGGAAGACTAAGTTTTTCGTTGATGGCAACATTCTACTTTAAAACTTAGGAATACAGCCTTCATCCTTGTTTCAAGTGAAACAATCTCACCTTGGTATATAGGTAGGTACAGAGGTGCTTGGAAAGGACCAGATTTTTTCTCAAAAATGAGGATATTTTCAGCTGTTCAGATAGAACATGGCATACATGTATTTGCCCAGAAAAAACTTTCAAGGTGGGTATTTGTTAATAGTGTTGTGTACTGGTGTGCTCCATGATGTGACAAATGGAGAGCATCCTATCTTAATGCCCTGCACCAAGGTGTTAGTTGGAAGCAGGTTCTTCAGTCTATGCTCACCGGGTGTAGCAGCATAGGCTTCTACACAAGCTCTGTGTATCCCCTCACCAAGATGTGGGAAATGCCTGGCAATCCATAGAGGAGAAAGACAGTAATAACGTGTACCCCATACAAAATGAACTCTTTATCCCTCCTCCCCCTAAAAAGTGGCTTACACTTAAGACATACTATTAAAACAGGTCCTCCCATTCATTTTTCCCCACAGAACAAAACTTTAAACAATTGTACATGGCATTGGCTTTGAAAACGCCCATAACATTCCAACAGTTACTTAGCTATGTGAAATCACACCTGGCTAACCAAGAGTATAAATTTATGTGCTCCCCACTCTCCGACTCTTTACCAAGCTCCTCAGCACCATCACTGAAATGCCTTCTCATCCAAGAAGAGTGTACAACCCACCTTCTCAGACAGGGGAACTCAGAGCCAACTCACAGCTTGTGTTTAGAAGAGAGACGTGAAAAGCTACATTTCTTTATCCACCCCCGGAACAGACATAGTTCAAGAGCGGCATCTGGCAGATCTAATCATTTGAAGCAAACGTATAGAAGTGCTCCAAAATAGATTGCCAGAAAGCATATTGCCCTCATAGTCAATTAAAATAAATGGAGAGAAGGCTATGCGAAGGAAAACTACCAATTATCCAGGCTGGAGTGTGCCCAAGTCCAAACAACTAACACACCCTAAATGTGTAAATCATCACCCTCAATATTTTAATGATTTCAGTAATTGAAAATCATTTTTTCATCATTCATTTCACCTTCAAAACAGCACTCCCTACAATTCAGTCTCTATTAGCAATCTGCTGAGAGATTAATTGAATATTGACCCAAAGAAATGTCTGCTACCTGTAGCATCACGGGACCACTCCAATCAAAAAACAGCTCTAAATTGAGATGCAGCAAGTTAAGAATTCCATCTTACCACTTTGATTATATTTCAACTGCTAGTACTTAGAAGCTGAAGTACTTTATTTAAAAATAAGGATTAAAAAAGTTCAAGACAACTGCAGTATAATGAGAAAAGCCCTAGACTGGCAGTCAAAAGTCTCAGCTTTCTATTATTGCTCCATTCTTCTGAACTCTACAACTATGACTATAGACCATTTGTTCATCTAGTCGTTTATTCAACTATTTATTAAGTGCCGACTCTGAGCTAAGCACTGTGCCAGTTCCCATCAGCTTAGATTCTTCACCTGTTTAAAGAACAATATATCTATTCTAACACAAAGGGTTGTTAATGAGAAATAAATTGTTTATGTGGTAGTTCATAGTAAACAATAAAGGACCACGCAATTATGAAATGACTACTATTAAAAAAGCATTTTAATCTGCTTCAATCTACATCCAACCACATCACTTCAATGGGGTACACAGGTATATAAACAGAATTTGTGCAAACAATGTGTGAATTATGCACAATGGCATATATGTTATGATATATTTGAATTATAACAAATAAGATATAATTTGTAGAATAGAAATGGAAAGGTAGACTAGTTAGGTGAGGGAAATAGTAAACATTTTAGAATCTTCATACAATAACTGTAAATGGAACCAAAAGAAATGCATAATTTAGGAAAGCAGTCCCCAACCTTTTAACAGGTCTAGACCAGTGCCAGTCCATAGACTGGAGGTTGGGGACCCTTGATTTAGAAATCAATTCATGAAATGCAGCAACAGAACATAGTGCTTCATTCTGTATTCCGAAATCAGGCTGTCTAGGTTCAGTTATTGTCTCTACCACATACAACTGTTGCCTAGAAAAGGTTGCTTAATCTCTGTGCCCCAGTTTCCAAATCTAAAAAATGTGGTTAATGGTACTATCCACCTTCTGGAATTCTCAGGATGATAAATAGGCTAAAATACTATATAGCATATTTTAAATCTACCTAAGGATGAACTGTTTACAATTCAGAGACTTTTCTACTTTTTATATTTATCTGAGATAATGGTACTTATAAATCAACTTAGTAAATTTTACCATAGCACATGTATAGTTATGTCATTTCTCTATTCAAGTGTCTACAAAGGCTATATGCTGCCTAAATGTAGAATGCAGTCTAAGTCATTCACTGGCTTTCACAGCATTTGTCACAACTTCTAACATGAACTCCAAGTTCAGTACATCAATTTCCCTTTCTATTGGTTATGTTCCATTAGTGAAATAAGCACTGTATCTCCTCCATTTTAAAACAAAAAAACTACTGACCTTGTTTAATTCATTTATTTGCTTTTACAGCAAACTTCTTGAAAAAAATTATATTTGCTGTCTGAATTTCCTGTTATATTCTCTCTTGAACCTATTCTAATTGATCTTTTTTAATTATCTAAGTACAATTTGTCTCCAGAAATCTAGGCACACATCCAACTTCCATTAGTTAGTTGGTTCCATTTGGAAGCCTAAAAAATCTGGAAGTTATGATGTCCTGAAGAATTTGAATATTCTTCCCTACCTGTTATTACTGCCATTTCCCTAATTTCAGTAAATGGAAACTCCATTCATAAGAGATCTTCCTTAGAGCCCTGGGTGCTGGCTCAATGGATAAGGCTCTGCCCTGTGAACCCAAAGGTCACTGGTTTGCTTTCCAGCCAGGGCACATAACCAGGTTGCAAGCCAAGTCTCCAGCCAGATCCATAGCTGGAGGCAGGTAAAAGACAACCGTACATTGATGTCTCTCTCCCTATCTGCCTCTCTCCCTTCTCCTCTCTCTAAAAATCATAAATAAAATAAATGCAAGGAAATAAATGATATAATTTTTAAAAAATGAAATATTCCTTAATTACCCTCATTCTCTCACATTTCACATTCTGTCTATCAGCAAATTATGCCAATTCCTTGCTGGCAACATATCCTTCCAAATGGACCCCAGAGCTTCACCAATACCCAACCCAAAAGCCCGTTTGTCTCTCACTTGGACTTGTACAAGCTCCTCCATACTTTTGCCCTTGTCTCCCTATGGTTTGTCCCTACAAAGCAGCAAGAGTGACCATTCAATATAAGTCAAACTATGACACCACTCCCCTCAAAATATCTAAGTGGCTTCCCATTTTACTCAGTTAAATCCCCTGTCTTCACCACAGCCCCCTACTGAGCCTTCACTAAGGTCCCACATGGTCTGGCCACAGCTTCCTGTCTGACCTCAGCATCACTCCTTGCCTACTTCAACTGGCTTTTCAGCTTTGGCTCCATGGCTCTTTCTTTTCTTCCACTATACATCCATCCACAAGAATATGAGGCCCATGAGAGGGCAACCCTGTGTGTCGTATACATTGCCGTGTTCTTTGAACCAAGAACAGTGTCTAGCACATTCATATATTCATTGAAAGAATAGGCTAAATTAAACATGAATATCTCTATTGTTCTATAAATAATATTGCCTACAGATTGAATGTCAAGTCCAAAGCCTACACTATGTCAAACCTTCAATGTAAACTCTAAACTCAAGCATTAGTAGCCTTATTATGCAAAAGCATTAGTAGCCTTATTATGCAAATCAGAGAGCTGAGTTCTGGAAGGCTGTGTTTCAAATCCCAGATCACACAGCTGGAAAGTGGCAGCACTGAGGTTTGAAGAAGGGTCTGAGCTCTTTTCATGAGGTCTCTCTGGTAAGTGGCCCACAATCATTTCTGTTCCACAAACTGGTGTGCTTACCATATCTGGAAGGCCTTCTTCCAACCCTAGATTTCAGATTTCTACAACAAATCAAGCTTCTCTTAGTAATTTCCTTTTTCAACATCCCACTCATTTATATGAATCTTTTCGATCCATATCATTGCCTCCATTCTTAGAATTAAAATGCTTAAAGTTTATAAAGCACTATAATGCTCTCAAGTATATATGCTTTTCCCTAGTTGTCCACATGTTAGTGTTATGCTTATCTGCCCAAACAAATACAATTCAGGACTTAATTTTGAAACTTATCTCATTAAAATGTCTTTCTGCCTCATACAATGGCCATTGAGAATGTTCCTAAATGATGAATGGATTAACTTGAAGACATACATATATGTAAAAGAGTACAAGGTACCTGGATGTCAGAAGCTACCCACCTCATTGCCATTCAAAAATTCCTATCATAGGACATAGCAGCACAGAGAACAGTCATTTGCTCAAATGAAAATCTCATAGGTTAGGATTTTCCCTTCTAGTCCTGCTTAGCCTGTTTCCTCAGTTATAAATTAAGGACACTCCACAAATAATCACTGTTAGGTACAGATACTGAAATAGATCCTAAATAATTCTCTACACAGAGACTAAAGTATATGTGTTAAGATAATGTTTGTTTGCCTCTTAAGTGATTCCATTCCATTCACCGCTAATCTCCACTGAAGGCAAATGAAAAATTCATGTTCCTTAAACACTACTTCGCTAACATCACTCCCCTCTTGTGAAACCCTGCACAGCTAGTTACTACCTACACAATGAAGTCTAGCCTTCTCTGCCTGACACAGAAAACCTCCCACAACTGAATCATACTCTCTACAAGCTGATGAACCACAACTTTGGAACTAAGACTCCGAGCCAATAAACTTGCTCATCTTTAGGTAATTCAATTAGGTATTAAATGTACATAATACATTTATTCTTTGCTTTGTTAGTCACAATGTGTACTTTCAGTTCCTCAAATAATCTTGCATTCTTTCCCGTAGCAAAGCCTTTACAAATGCTGCTCCTTCTTAGACCATACATCTCTGTCTCCCTACAGCCACTTCCTTCTCATTCAGCATAAATGTCGCCTGCTTAAAGATGCTTTTGCTCCTGGCCCTGGCTGGTGCTCAGTGGATAAGGTGCCAGCCTGTGAACCCACAGGTTGCTGGTTCAATTCCCAGCCAGGGCAACATAACCAGGTCGCAAGCCAGGTCGCAAGCCAGGTCTGTGGCTGGAGGCAGATGAAAGGCAGCCATACATTGATGTCTCTCTCCCTCTCTGCCTCTTTGCTTCTCTCCCTTCCCCTCTCTCTAAAAATAATAAAATCTTTTTTAAAAAGTCTTTGCATTCTTGAAAAAAAAAAAAAAGACGCCTTTCTCATGACCTCACACTTCAATCAAGGTACCTTCCCCACCATCAGTTTTCTATATTTGTGTACTATGTTGTTTTTACTACAGTTTATCTCATTAATCATTTCACGTGTTTGTTTAGGTTTTGGTTGGTTGGTTGTCTGTCCTCTCCATGACAACATAGTCCAAGACCAGGGCTGCCTTTTTCAACTTTGTGTGCCTCCTGCGCCTAGCCTATTGCCATGTTCATCATGGGTACATGGGAAACACATGTTTAATGAATCAATGAATAGGTCTGTGCACAATTTTTTTTAAGATTTTATTTCATTATTTTTAGAAATAGGGGAAGGGAGAGAGGCAGAGAGGGAGAGAGACATCAATGTATGGTTGCTTTTCACCTGCCTCCAGCCACAGACCTGACTGGAGACCTGGTTTGCAACCTGGTTATGTGCCCTGGCTAGGAATCAAACCTGCAACCTTTGGGTTCCCAGGCCAGTGCCTTAACCACTGTGCTACCAGCCAGGGCTCTGCACAATTTAAGAGTTCATTTGATTATGTATTATAAGATTTCATTTACCTGAAATATCCAGAATAGGCACATCAATGGAAACAGAATGTAGGTGAGTGGCTGCCCAGGGCTTCAGGCAGAGGAGGAAAGGATGATGACTAACGAGCTAATGAGCACAGGGTTTCTTCCTGGGTGATAAAAATGTTCTAAAATGGGCTGTGGTGGTGGTTGCATGACTCTTTGAAAATACAAAAATCATTATATTGTACACTTTAAATAAGTGAATTGTACAGTATATGAATCATGTGCCAATAAAGCTGCTCCCTCTCCCCAAAATAATGCATTTAATTAATCCATTAGTTAAATGACTTGGTTTTTTACTGATGATAAATGATTTACACTAGCCTGTATTTTATTTGTTTTTACAGTATTAAATGTACTGTCAAAATTAAATGAATATGGGGTAATGCTAATAAGGAGTAAAAATGTATTCATTCAATATCTACTATAAACCATGCAAGGTCTCAGAGGAAACCAAACAAACAAAAAAACAGCCTTAACCCTGCCCTTAATAGAGTCTGAAGAGCCCATTTTAATCAAGATGACGATGATTAAGAGAAAACAACGAAGATCACTGAATCAGAAACCTCTTATGTTTTGTGATCCATCTTCCATTTTCCTTTACCTTTTTCCTCTGGCCAGTGCTTTCTCCACCAGCAGGGGACAGATGTAACTCACCAGCTCTTCACAGTAGCCTCCACTGTAGCCACACAGGACACTGCAGACATGCTCAGCCATTTAAACACTGGAAAAACCTGCCTCAAGCGGGAGGTGACAACTAGTACAATCCCAGAGTGCAGGAGAGCTGATGCCCACATCTCCACTTTTCTATGTCTTAGTGGCACAGTTGTCAGGTGTATCATATACCACTTCTCCAAGTGTGCCCAGTGGGGCTGAATCAGCTCCCACAGCAGTGAAAGCTCACAAATGCACATTGGCTAGGTTACTGTGTCTTTCATCTTTCTTTTTCCCAAGGGCTCCACTGCTTTCTTCATCCTGAGATCACTTCCCAAAATACAGGACCTGGTGAAAGCCCTGTTTCAGGCTCTACTTTGGGAAGGGAAGAGGTCTCAGTTTCAGGTCACAAAGTCTATTTCTCTATTCTCATCACCTAAGCAAGAGGAACCAAATCTTCTACATCCAAAGCATGGATAACATCAATTGCATAAGACAGTCATAAATTCTGCTCAGATCTACGTGCATGCCAAGCTGACACATTCAACAAGTCGTCATTCCTTCATCAAACATTGATTGTTCTCTATAAAAATCAGGCTGTCTTCTAAGATCTGGAAATACAGCAATAGACATGAAAGCCGTACCCTCTGAATGTTAATTTCTAGTGTGGGGGGGAAAAACAAATAATAAACAAGTAAATGTGTGGATGAGCCAGGTGGTGATAAGTGCTATAATAAAAAATAAAACAGCATAAACTGGTAGCAAAAGAAGTGGAGAGTTTGTAACCAGAGAAAGAATCTGTGAAAAAGTGATATTCGAGCCGAGATCTGAATGAAAAAAAAAAAAAAGGAAAGAACACCTGAAACTGGAGAAAATCATCCCCAGGCTAATTAATGGAACAGCAAGGGCAAAGACCTGCAGTTGGAAATAAACTTGACACATTCAAGAAAGAGCGAGAAGGCAGTGTAGCTGGAATTGAAGGAACATGGAGAAGAATGGAAGTAAATAGGTAGGGTGGCTCTTGGAGGCCAAGGGACAGATGTTAGATTTTATTCTGAAAGCAAAAGGAAGGCATTGGAGAGTACTGCAAAGGGAGAAGACATGGTTGAATGTACATTTCCATGAGATCGCCCCAGCTGCTGTGAGGTGACCTGGCTGTGGGAGTGCAGAGGCGGAAGCACAGGGATCAGTTAGTTGGCTGTAACAGTTCTCCGAGAGACACACAGAGAGGGAGAAAGCTTTCAGATGAATGAAGCACCTCCAAGAAAAGTGAATTTGTTAGCTCTGCTCAAGCACTGTGTTTCTTGCAAATGAACATTTTGATAAAAAGCTTTTATATTTAACCAAAGCAAAATGCAGATGAATTTTTAAATAGGAAAGTATAAAACTGTTCTGCAATAGTACACGACATTTGTATAGTTTACAAAAAAAAAGAAGAAAAGAAAGAAAGCAAAGTCTTATTTTTAAGCACTAATTTAAGGCGAGAATTTAGAGCAGACCTCCTTCCAATTACAATCTATTGAAAATCAAAGATGAGGTGTAAATTCTGTAAATCAAGAAAGTGAAAAAATCCTACGTTCCTTGTTCTACAGACTAAAAATTAAAAGGAACTTAATGAATATATTTAATTAAGGAATTTAAGGGATAAGCCAACACAAATAAAAGGAAAGTGGACATTTTTCTTAAGCGTATAGTCGCCAATTCCTGTCACTCAAACCCAGGCAGTCTGGTTCTGGGTTCTCAAGAACTACACATATTACCTCCTAGTGTGCTGGCCAGATGGGAGTGTGGGTCAGGAGGGGAATGGAGCAGCTCCTGAAGGATGTTATTGAAAGAGAGGGAGGGTCTGGGGCGGTACATCTCCTTATAGATTATAAAATGCGGCATTCAACATTATCACAGACAACATGGTTACATGATCCCTGCTCTTAAGCACTATATAGAGATGAGGAAGCTGAGATCTCTACCTCATATGATTATTATAGAACACCTATACGTTAGTACATGAAAAGTGTGAAGAAAAATTCCTGGCACATGGTAAATACAGATATATTGCTGGTCATTATTATCACTACTGCTTTTCTGATGTGCCCCTATTTAGCATAGTCTAAGGAAGCTGCTAGAGCTCTAATCGTTTCATCCCTGTTGAAGATGTGTCTCCTCAGACCCTCCCTCAACACAAGTGACATTTTTTCACCCTGGCAAACATCTCACCTAAAGTGTGATTCACCTTCCATATCATAGGCAGCTGCTCATATTCTGAGGTTTTTCTTCTAGTTGTAGCAGCCAGGCATTAACCTGCCTGTAATAATACAAGGGCACAGTGCCAAAGAAGCTGGAGTTTCTCCTCTGCTGCATGAATAAGGTCTGGTTCCCAATGCAAGGTTGCCTTCTTATTCTAGCAGATTTCATTTAAGACTGAAAAATACCCTTGCCCTAAGAGGAGCTTAGTATAAGAGGAAACAATTCTATTTCATTCTAGGGGTTTTTTTCTCCTCCAACCTAACTGAATGACAGATTCAAAATACCATTCACTGAAGCACACCCTCTTCTTCAAAAGTGGCTGTAAGACTCTCATCTTAAGAAGTCTTCCCAAACATTTCCAAACAATTTGTGCAATAGCCTTAACACATGAAAATAATTCACCAATTTTTTTATAAGCAATGGCTGTTTTCTTACAGGGTCTATATTTAACCTCATACGAATGTAACTAAGAAGACTCATCAGGTATTGTATCTTCATTTGTTAATAAAAGAAGCTACAGGATGAAGAACTTAAATGTCTTGCACAGGATTACATGAGTAGGTAACCTATGCAGATGTGTGGATGTCGCTCCATAAAAGTACAGAGCAGACCGTTCATTTGTCCATTGGCAGTGAATCAACTACTGAAAGCCTGACAGATGCCCATTTCCATGCTCATCAACAGAGTCCCATAAAGAACCATTTGGAACTTCCAAGCAAGTTACTTAACCACCCTGCACCAGTTTGCTTATTTATATAATGAGACTAATACTAGTACCTATACCCCAGTACTAGTGAAAAGATTAAGTGGTGTAGGGCATGTCATCATTGAGCACAATGCCTGGCATAAAGAATTTTCATAAATATAAAAATAAAGCTTTGCAATTAAAGCAGTGTATTCATGGTTGCGCTCTTCTCACCACAGGAACAGAGAAGTGGCTTGGATGGCATGTATCAGAAATACAATCAAAGGCTGGATAAAGCCTTTGCCAACCCTGTAACATTATGGAAAGCAGTAACATTTTGGCTAATATTAATTCTTCTTACACCTACTTGCTGATATAGGAGCTCATTGTCAGAAATTTTCATGTATTTACCAGGAAAAATCTTACAAACAAAAAAAGAGACATATCAAAATAAATTTGATCAAATACTTAGATTAACCAACTCATTTACTTTTCCATTAATATTACTATAATTTCTTGGTGCCGATACTTTTCAAAAAGAAAACCAAGATAGGAACCAAAACTATGTCACAAAAAATTAATTAATATAGCTGTTATTTGCTTACTCCTATAATTTAGCATTTTATTATATATTGCCTATAAGTTGTCCTTAAGTTTCTTCATAGGTTTTTAGCTATTCCAACTAGAGTAGGAAAAGCTCAAAGTCAGAAACAATATCATATAGTTTCTTTTTTATTCCCTATGATGCTTACTAAAATTTCCTGTACATAGAAGACAGTCAATATGTTTATAAGATGGTGATGGTTGTGAACTAGATTTCATATCAAGCCCTGGCAAGTATGATGCTCACATGTAACTCTCATGCATTGCAGGAGAGTATTAAAATTGGAACAACCACTTGGGTAAATTGGTTGGCAGTATTTACAAAAACTGAAGATACACATACCCTATGATATAGCAATTCCACTACTGGTATATATTCAGCAGATATGCACAAATGTGTGCACACATAAAAAATATTTATAAAAATGTTCAAAGCAGAACGATATGAAATAGCCCCAAACTGGAACAATCTAAATATTCTTCCAAGATAAATAAGTGAATTGTGGTACATTTGTATTATGGACTACTGAGCAGCAATGAAAATGAAATATCACCTCTAATTAAACTCTTATCCAAAAAGGTGAACCTCACAAGCATAATGTTAAACAAAAACAAACAAACAAACAAAAATAGGCCCCAAGATGTTCATATTTATGATACAATTTATATCAAGTTCAAAAACAGGTAGGATGAATCTGTAAAGACAGAAGTCAGAAGCCTTGGTGAAAGAAACTTAGGAGAGACTTCTAGAACACCAATAATTTTTTTTTAATGTTTAAGTGAATAAAAAGCCTCAGGACCAATATTGCACTCCACTGTTTCTTCCCTCTACCTATTACAGTCAGTGTCATTTATGACTGTTCTGTAAGAATTGTAAAAGGCAGAGAAAAGAACATCAGAGCAACAACATTGGCCTATTGGACACTCTTTGGGGTTGATTGCTTCCTTGAACTACCAAGTGGCTCAGGTTTTCTGTGCTCCCTCACCTGGGAAAAATAATGACCTACTTTATTCCCTGGGCAGCACAATATATAGTGACCCACATGGTTTATGAAGAGTAAAACAAAAATATACTATAATTATAACTCATTAAAAACAATTTAAACATAAGCAGAAATGATGGAGTTATAATTAGCAGCTAAGAGATGATACTGTACAGAAGTTATAATACAAGTACAACTTGGAATCAAAAGATCCCATCATGCTATGAACAGAACCATGTTACCAGAAAATTTCAAGCCAAATGATTTTTAGCACCGGCCCAGAACACCCTCAGTCCTCCACCCTCCCTATCTGCTGTAGAGTCTCATCATGTGGTCCCTTTACCACATGAACGCTCATATCCAAAGTCTATCAACATGACTTCCTCCTTTGTCTTCAAGTTTTGCTCAAATCTCAGCTTCTAAAATAAGGCTTATTCTGAAATCTCATTTACAACGATAAACCCCCACCACAGCCTAATACTCATAAGCCCATGTACCCTGCTCTATCTTTTTCTTTTTACCATACCATTGTACTTTTAACTGTCCACTATACTACACTATAGTATACAGTTTGATTACCATGTTTGGTATCTTTCTCTTGCCTCCTCCACCACTAGGAAGTTAGACTCCACGAGGGATGAAGGTTTTGATCTGTCATGTTTACTTGTACATGCCAAATATCTAGAGCCTAGCACATGGTAGATTCACAGATTTGTTTAAATAAATTAAACATAAATATTTCTCTATGTGTGACTTGCTGGTTTCAGCAGAACCAGAATCAGATTGCAGTAGAAAAATCTCAGATTCCTCATTTGCAATCTTTCTATAGGAAGTGGGCTCAAAAGAACTAGAAAGTTCCTAACCAGCCTATATGGTATTATCCAAAAGTTGATTTTTATATTTTCCCCACAAGTAATCAATATTTTAATTGTGAATTCACAGGTCAGTCTATAAAATACTTAATTAACAATTAACTAAAATATTATCTATTATAAGGGGTAACAATGAGTTAAACCATCTTAATATCAATTAAGCAGGAATACAAAAAACACGAACATTTTTGGAGGTAAGGGCTGTATCTATTACCTTGATTGTGGCTATGGTATCATGGGAATATGCTGATGTCCAAATTTATCAATTGTACAAATTAGATATGTGCAGTATTTTGTATATCAATTATATCTCAACAAAGCTGTTTTTTAAAAAACAAGTAACAGAAAGTGTGATTTTATTCTGCATACCAACACTTAAAAAGCAGCCGTATTTAATTAAAGCAAGAAGAGGGAAACTTTTGAGCCACATCAAGGCTCTTTCAAGGTCATTGGAAATGTAATCTTCGTTATTATGTCTATTTTCACTTCAAAGCATGGTTTTTGCCTTATCCCTGTTACAAGTGGATCACCAACAATGCTCTTATACCTTCTAGCTTGCATTCTTTTCAATTCATTGAAATGAAGTTAAAAAAGAGCTGGAAGGAGCAAAGGAGAGCAGGTGTTTCTGTTATTGCTAGGCACCAGCTGGAAGGAGAGTAATAGAATGGTGTTAAAAAGAAGAAAAATTACTTGAGCTAAAAATAGCTGTATTGTAAACGAGGAGGGAGCATCTCCTCTAGGCTCAGACATGAGTAGAAAGAGAAGGAAAACAGCAGCATTTCCAAGTCTGATGGGGAACGTAACAGTGTGTAAATTGTCTTTAGGATAAGCAGGGTGAGCAAGATAGCTGTTCAATTCATGAATAAATAAATAAACAAGTTCATAAGTCACGAATGTATAAGTTAAGGGTTGCTCTCTGAAAGAAGGGGCGTGGGGAGAAGTGGTACATTTCCTGATGGTCAGTCACATGGGCTACCTTATAAGAGGTGGCCAGTGATTGATAAGAGGACTGAAAATGCTGTTTACCTCCCTGCCCGCCCTGCTTGCTTTCCTGGAATCCACACATGTGAAGCAGGCGGTCATCACTACATGCATTTTACAAACAGGGAGATCAAGGTGTGGGCAGGCGATATGTCTTAAGCTGCACAACTGCACAAAATGTAAGCAGTCCAACTCAAGTGTGATGCTCCTTCTGATGTGCACATCTGCCTACGTCAAATCACATCTGAAAATAACTGTGAAGCCTGCAATCCTGGATAATCTACCCCCAAATCATCAATTTATTAAAGTTCAAATTTATTATTTTCAGACCAAGCTCTATTTAGCAAAATAAACCTGTTTAGTTGTTTGTTTCTATTAAGATTCATATCAAGGACTTACTGTATTTTTCCTCTTTTGATTTATAAAAACAATTTGGAACAGTATAAAATCTAGCCTGGTAATAGGAGTATTGACTAGATCCTAAATTCCCTTCCATCTTTTTTGTAAACTATGTACAGAGGATTTGAAAGGTTATCGTTTTTGAAAGGTTTGGGGTTTTGTTCAACCTTCCTTTCTAATGCATCTGTGCTTTTCGTTGACCAAGGCAAACAGGGTTGTGGAGTGTGCCCTCTGCTGGTAAAAAGAAGAAAATTGTCACACTAAAGCAAAGAAATCCTGCGAATTATATAAACATCTGAAGATCTCATATATATGTACAAGGTGACAAATAATTGATTTTTTAAATAACTATTGCGATATAACATAGGCATTTAAATTTGGAGAGGAAATCGATTTATTTACAAGACCTGGAAACCAAAATTGAATGACAGATTTACATTTATCTTGACATTTTACCGTGGCTTTATTACTAAGTCAAGTCTAACAGAGGCCATAACTCGGAAAGAATAGGGAAATCCCTCTCAGGTAGGGGCAGCCACTCCTGTTTTGCATCATATTTTGCCAAGCAAACTTGCAATTGCTTCCCATTGCAAGCACGGACCCTAACGTTTAATGGAAGTCACCAAATTCAGTGACCAATACATCTTCTCCCCACCCATTTCCTATCACTGTTCTTCAGTAACTCCCCATCAACCTTTCTAATATTGCTTGCAAGGCAAAAAGGGAGAGAGAGATCCACCCATACATTGACCACCCATTATAAGTGTATGCTTTGGGCTCAGGAAAGTTGGGCTGTCAACTACAAACTCAAAATAATATTTCTTCCCTCCTAAGGTAGTTTTCATGGGCCTAAATGGGCAATGCAGGGTGGGGCAAAAGTAGGTTTATAGTTCTGAGTACATGAAACAGTTTATTCTTGTATTATTATTTGTTAATTATTGTACTAGCTTCCATAGGAACAACTATAAGCCTACTTTTGCCCCACTATATGTATTTTCCTTATTATGGGGGGTTGAAGCATGATGAACAAGCTACAATGACGCCTGTCCTATGTGATCTATCACCTGACCATGTCTCCTCCCATTCTCCCCTGCTACAGCCACTCTGAGCCTCTGCTGAGCACACCATGTCCCTGGGGCCTTTGCATCTGCTGACCCCTCTGACTGCAATGTTCTTTATGTACATGGCCACACAGCCTATTCCTAACAGTTCATTTAGGGCTCTGTGCCACATGGAAGGGGTCTTCCCTGATCACCATATATAAAATCCAATTCCTTCAGCCAGCCTCCTTTCCTTCCTAGCATTTATCACTTCCTATTATTACAGAGATTTTGTTTTTCGTCAACTCCCTACAAGGAGGCAAGCTCTGTGAGGCCAGAATTGTGTCTACTTGGTTCACTTCTCTGTTTACAATGACTAGAGGAGTACCTAGTTCATAGCAGGTAATCAGTATTTGCTGAATGAATAAATAAATGAACTTATGAGGGATACTACAGAGGTCCTTGCTGCTTTGAGTGGAAGAGTGGTCTAATGACTTCAACAGTCCTATTCTGTGATTCTATAAAGAAAGGTAATCTCAATTAAAGTGATCCCAGGTTCTTCCTTCCTATTGGTTACTAAGAAGTCCCTGTAACTTAAATGCACTACCATGTAAAATACTTTCTTTCTGGATTACTGTCTTTTCTGTTTAATCAAGTGCTTGAAGACAAAGTAAAGCAACCAAAAAGAGCTATAAAAATATCACATTTCTTGAAATGATGAAGCAGTTGAATGTTAACTACTTCACATAGTTTCTATTTCTTAAAATTAAGACTATAATAGAACAATGTTTCTCAAGAACATAAAAGAAAAAGCTGTAACAGAAAAAAGCATAAAAAATTCAATGCATGGGCATAGGCTAGTACCTACTTTTATTATGACACTGCCAACCCTTATTAAAATAGAAGTACTGGAACACACTGTGACACTCTATATTTTCTAAATCCACTCAAAAATAATCTGCCTAGAATTCATCTTAAAGAAATATTACACTATCAAAAATACACTACTATGAAAGCCCAACTTTAGGATAAACACACTTTAAATATGCTTGTAATCAAAATAAGGAAATTGTCAACATGCCCCAATATTCCTGGCTGGTTTTCTGGCAGTGCTGCCTGTCTAGAAGCATCAGGATTACAAGAAAAATGATTGCAGTCATTTGGTGTTTTGAAAAATGCCTGACACTATCCATCTTATTGCCAACATTTTAGGCCCCATATTGCACATGATAAGAGAACTGACCTTTGAAAGAAAATTGCGGGGTTGAATAGAGAAACATAAAATGACAGAAATACAAAGAAAGGACTATTGTTGCAATCATACTTGAATCATCTTCTCAAATGGTCAACTTTTCTAACCAGTAAGATTTTGTTATTTAATCACAATCCTCAGTTAAAAAAAAAAAAAAAATCTCCCATACAAATATTTATTGCAGGAGAGGAGATCCTTTAGCACGTATCATCAGCTTTTAAAGAAATAAAAAAGGCAAAGTCATGAGATCTTCACTATCTAGCAATATGTTAAAAAATCATATTGAAAGCATAATTTCAGATCTTTGTCATATTTCACAAAGTAATAAATTAGCTAAATCAATTAAATAAATTTTAGGAACATCAAAAGACCAAAAGCTCTCCTCCATCATGAACTCTTCATGTCCACTGCTATCCATCCTTCTCAGAGTACAAAAAAAAAAAAAAAAAAATCAAAGGAAATACCTTAGATATATTTCTTCATTTATATGCCTTCTATGTGTCAGGAACTAAAAGCTGCTGGGAGTATAAAGCTTATACATAGCCTCAACCTTTGGGGGCCGATAGCAGTAATAACATGACATAGAGGACTTTTGATTTCAGGAGCATTCCCATCATGAAGGGCTCTCAAAGAAACTCAGACACTAAGCATGAGATAGGGTTCAGTCCATTTGGCCACTCCAGATATTTAAAATATACAATCATGTGAAAGTATGATATTATTCCAAATGACTAAGGTATCAGGAGTGATACATGATATTATTCCATCCATTTATTACCCCTGGAAAGTGATAAAAGAATTATGTGCCTTGTTTTTGCAGATGAGGAAATCAACACTGAAAGTTGTGACAGATCAAAAAACAAGGTCTCAGATCTGAACTCCTGTCTGCTAGCTCCTGGTCCATGGGTTTTCCTATTATAATAATTTCTCTGACCATACAGAATAAACTAATCTTCCTTCCATTTCCCTCTTCAAACACTGATAGAAATTCCTTAGTGGCAAAGCAATGTATGTTAAAGTAAGTCAACGTACTTTGAAAACTGCCTCCAAAAACTTCTTCCAGTGCCATAAAAGCTTAAAGAAAGCTGGTCAGTTGAGGCAACCTCAATGTAACATTCTTAGAAGCACATGATTATCCATAATGTTTAGATACTCCTACTATATTTTTTCAGCATTTGAAACATTCATACAAAAATAATAATTTGAAACTGTAGTCTAAGAAAGTCAGTGAGCTCTTGGGCTTGCATTAGGTAGACCAGAATTAAAATCTCAGCAACTCCACTGATCTCTTCACTAAACCTCAGTTTGCCTCATCTGTAAAGTGGAGTTAATACCCAGTACATTTGCAAAATGCTTAGTTGAGCTCACAGTACATGAATGTAAATAAACTATATATTAGTGTATGATTTATGTGTTCTGAAGTTATTTCATAGTGCATGCTCAACATTACAGTGAGAATCTGTAGAAATCTAGAATTTCTAAGGCCTCTATCCAGAAGACATTAAAGAAAAGTGATTCAGCAGTAATAATAAAAATCCTCCTGATATATATCAGGACATAGAGAATCACCAATTAATGTTAATTATTTGATTGTCATATTATTAAAAGTTAATAAATCTATACTTCTCTAAGGCAAGTATTAAAAAACTAAAACATTGTGTTTAAAAAAAAAACAAAACCCTTATTTTGATTCCTTGAAGTGAATGTACCATATTGAAACCAATGGGAGGCACAAATATCATCTTTCCCATATCTCAGCATTTCCAAAACCAACTGCTGGTATTATAATAGAGTGTATTATTGTTGTTGTTGTTTTAATGTCTGTAGATTCTTTGTGAAGGCACAAACATGCCTGGGGTTAAAAAGGAGATATTTTCCATTTTCATCAGTACTTCAAGTTTCCATGATTTTTACTCTTACTGAACTCTCTCAAAGCACAAAAGTAGAAAAATCTCTACAAGAGTGAAACTGTATGCAGAGTACAGCATCTCAACCTTTCTTTGTCTTATTTCTAAGACTATTCTAAAGAAACAAGTATTTTGAAATTTAAGGAGAAATAAGAATCCAATCTAAAACACAGTATTTGGATTTAACCTTACCAATAGCAAAGAGAATGAGCATTTTTGATACTTTAATATTGCTAGATGGTGCACAATACAATACACTTAGAAGAGAAAAAGAGAAAAAAGTAATCTGCTGTTGCTGATTATTGCTAAATTAGAAAAAAATCACTTAAATCTATGTACTGAAGGAATGCAGTTTGTGAAAATAATGTAAGTGCACTCACATGGCAGACTAACATCGCCCTGAAATTTGCCCCATTAACAAAAGAATTCAGGGCCTCCACACACACTTATACATCCTCCTTATTAGAATGCTGGAAATTTATCCCTTGCCCAAGAGGCATTCATGGTCCCATATTTAAAATCCTGCAGGTTCACAAAGGGAACATTTAGATTATCTGTAGGTGCTGTCATGTGAATTTAACCTATTATTGAGCATTTGCAGTTTATGAACAAAAAAATCAGTAAATTCAATGGAATAGGCTACTTGGGAAGGATTAGGTTATCACACAATAAAGGAAGTAGATTTTTTTAACATGGAAATCAGGGAGATAAATTCAAGCTTTGTAGCTTTATAAATACAGGGTACAGATGGTAAGGGCAGTACAACAGAAATCACTGTCTGCCACTACCCACCCACAAATCTCTAACCATAACATATTAACAGGTTTGAACTAATGCAGAATCAAGTAGAACACAATTTTCCTGGTTAATGCATTTTAAAAGTACATGTGTTAATAAAAACACAAGAAAAAGGAATGAAGACTTATGGTTGCTAAAATATATCATTTGGGACTTAAGTTCATAGTAAGTCTACAATTTCTAAAATTCCAAAATCTCATTGGAATCAGGCAAACACTACACCTAGATATATAACACTACACACATCATCACTGCACAGCATGGTAGCTCTGTGGGACTTAATCTATTATAAAAATCACCTTTATATATTAGCCTAGTGTGAATAATAAACTGCATTGTAAGTTGTATAGGATCACTTAATGAACAGCAATAATACAAAATTGCTTTTCAGTGAAATGTGTTGAAGCCAGGTTGTCCCACTTAATAACCTATCATATTCACCTAACTCTTTCATCTTCAAATCTTGACCATCTACAGTTAGGCACTATTGGAGATTTAATATGTAATTATGACAAATTAATTGCAAGTTAAGCAATAACGTAAAATCACCTTCAAATACAAGACAATAAAATGCCAAAACACCATTACACTTTCACAATAATTGCTATGTCAACAGGTTCTCTCTTACAAAGCCTACCCAACTGGTCTCATCAATACACGCAGAGTGGAAATTACCGATCTTAGATGTAGTTTTCATGAACAGTGCCTGGAACACAGCGGATGCTCCTTAAATACTTGATTATCTCTTTGATGACTAATAAAGCTACTGTGAAACAAATTAACAAAACCTTTAACATACATATTATTCCACTATGTTCTCTAAACACACATTAAGTTGAAAGATCCTATTAACATCACATATCTTGATTACATGTTAGGCAGCAAGGGACAAGTAATTAGAAGGCTACATCCTCAAAGTAACTGTGTAACCTTGCATATTACAGGACTAAATTTGACAGCAAGATACCAATGTTCAGACCTAATCAGACAGTATATTAACCAATGCTTCTGAGTAATTAATTCTGTATTTGTAAGCTGGAGATAATTTAAAACCATTTTCCATTTTCAGATACTTTAATCTTGGCTGCCTTACTTAAATGTACCATAAAGCAACTCAAAGTTAGATTCCCCTAGCATTTATTAAGCAGAACTATTAAATACCATGTACTGGGCTGGACCTTTCTGCATAAATTGGTGATTCTGATGACCAATCAGGTTTAGAAAGCAACCTGCCAGTGCATGAGTATCTATCTTCACAAAGTCCTGTCCAACTAGCTCCAGTGATAGGACAGAAAACCTGAAAAAGGCCATGCATTTTACCTTTGAAGAGCCCTATTAGCAAATTCTTTCATAATAGATCAAAATATGTGTTCTAAGAAGTCTATCACAGCATCTCTTCGAGCCAGACAAGCCCTGTTGCTGTCCTGTACGACAATACATCTCTTCACAAACATGACAATAGTTACCTCGTCTTAACATTCCTCAACTTAAAGTTGTTCACCCATAATCAAGCTTTCTGGGACCATCCCAGGTTTCTTCCTTCACATAATTTACAGTGAATGACTATGTTATTGGTATATTCACTTTTTTATAGCTGCTCTCCATGAGTTCGAGGGTCATGGCATTTTTTGCTCCATTGCATAGCCAGCACCTAAAATACAGCAGGTACTCAATGAACAGTTGGTGGATAAGTAAATTTATTAAGAAATACATTATTGGAGAGGGGGTGATAAGCCTCAGTCATTTAGTTTAGATCACTGTAACTTATTTTTAGAGGGAAAGTTACAGAAGAAGAGTAAGTTCCTGTGTTAGCTGGTCCCACATAAGAGAAAATCTCAATAAAGTATGTTTAAGTGACTTTTACATAGTTTTTTCAGTGATGAAAATAAAGATCAGCAGCATTTGTTTAGCATATATATATATATATATATATATATATTCTACAAAGTGCACACAAGTACTAGACACTGGTGATAGAGTGGTTAGCAGAATCTTGCCCTCATGATATGATAATAAAATTTAAGGGGTTACTATATAGAGCAGCAATGTAGAATGTTCACTGTAAAAGAATTGCATTAAGTTCATATGTTCACATGGATATAATAGGAGAAGATCAATCCCAGTAACTGGATAACTACAACAAAGGAAAACAGAAGGTAGTAGACCTCAATTTTAAATTGGTTTAAGCACTAATCATGGAGCTATAGAACAAAACACAAGCAGTCCAATTCAGAGACAGAAGGCAGAGTTAGGGTTACCAGTAGCTGAGTGGTAAGAAGAATGTGTTTATCATTTAATGGGCATGGAGTTTCAGTGTGAGAGGGTAAATGTTTCTGGGTATGGATCGTGGTGATGGTTGCATAACAACATGAATGTACTTAATGCCATGGAACAGTACACTTAAAAATAGTTAAAGTGGTAGATTTTTATGTTAGGGGTACTTTACCACAATAAAAATCTAAAAAAAAAAAAAACCGAGTTGCACGGAGCAGCTATACCTTCTAACAGCGTGGTGGTCATTCAGCATCATTTGCAAAATTACTAATCCTGAGCTTTTTATCGAGTTACACATGCAAAAGTTAGGAGGCACACCACCAACAGCAGCATCTTTAAGTAAAGAAAGACAACTATATTTGACAAATGATACATCCTTATGCAACCAGCAAAAGACCTCAAGGACACTGACAGCTCTTTTGTTTTTTACTCTAATTCCTTTTCAGGAAAGTTCTCCAGAGCTACTGAGACTCAGTAATTTCTTTTTTTTTTTTTTTTACTTTTTTTAATCTCTCACCTCCAAAACACAAAGTTTTACTCCTCAAGTGAAAAGGCCTTACTTTGAAAAATCTCAGGACCTAACCACCAAGAATGACTTCAGGATGAAAAGGAGACCGGAGGGAAGGGAGGAGGTGGGTAGTGGTAGAAAAAAGGGGAAGGGACTAGACCAAGATCATGTATGAATGACCCATGGGTATGGACAGCAGTGTGAGAATTGACCATGGGAGTAGGGTAGGGAGTAGGTGGGCAGAGGAAGACAAAGGGGAAAATTGGGACAACTGTAATAGATTAACAATTAAAAAATGATTTAATTTTTTTAAAAATGCAATACTGGCAAAGCTAACTGGAAAATGATAACTCTGCCTGAATACTCTAACCGTTCTCTGTCCCTTGTTCATACAGGTACAAGGAAAACAAAATTTAGAATCAAGATATAAGTTGTATTATTAGGAGACATAAAAAACCTTTTTTTAACATAACGTGTAAGGCATACTGTCACATTCCTCTGAGTGCTTCTCAGAATCAACCATCCTACCAATCATTCACCTGGAAAGAAAAAGCAGAGAGTGTCACCAGCAAGCCAGTCAAGCTGTCAGCAACATTTATTATTGTGTGTACAGGGCGCTAGAGGACACAAAAGGAAAAGGCTTCTCCTCTGCCCTTCAGGGGCTCATCATAGGAAGCATAAGGATTTGTACGATGCATTTCTGGGCCAGGGAGTTGGAAAGTGATGATGAGAAGGGCACAGGCTCTGGAGCGAGACAGACAGGTGATGTATCCCACCTCCACCACGCTTCAACTGCATGGCCTTAATAATAATAGCTTAATTACTGAAGGCCAACCATGCACCAGGAAGTCTGATCTGTAATCTATCTCAGTTAGTCCTCACAAACTTCACAAATATTATTACTTTACAGAAAAACTTGTTCTCTAATTCCCTGAGCCTCAGTTTCCTTTGGGAGAAAAGGGATTAATACCAACCCCATACCACTGTTTAGAAAATTAAATGAGTTAATGTGTAAAGAAATAGCTAAGAATGCTGATACCATCACCTAGGTATTATGTGCTTATAGAAAAAGTACACATGTTGAAAAGTTATTCTCAGAGAGCATTTCAGACATCACTGCTTTTTAAAATCATACTGTCTGAGCAGTTCATAAACACAATTTAATTCAGCAAATATATGTGTTCTTGTCACATACAAGACACAAAACCAGGCACTGCAATGTACACAAAAATATATGACACAATTCCTATGGTTAAGGTGTTGGTAATCCAGTGCATTTATGAGAAAATATATTCCATTGGAAAATGAAGGCAGCTAACCAACGGCCTAAGGTGGGGCTTGGTGTGAGGTGCCCCTATTCAGGAGGGTATTCTATTACAATTTTCATCACTATTTTGTCCCATAACTGCAAGATAACTTTTTCCCTGTGAAATACGACTTTATATAAGTTAAATACCAGGTAAGTTCACCCAAGAGCAGTTGCTCTTGTTTTCCACATTAATATGCCGTACACTTTATAAACACCTGTGTAGTTGTACTCACGCTGATTGACAATCATTGGTATGCAATTCTCTCAATAAAAGGCAAGCTGCCAGCACATGGACATTCTGTTTATAATGACAACAAAAACTATCACTCAAACTCAGTATTATGTTACAATTAACAGAATAAATTAAAATAAACGTTTGATTTAAACAAAAGTACCTTACATGGCAATAAGCTTTCAATTCCTGATGAGATTTCTCAAGATACCTATGGTGAAATCTATGATCTGATCTCAAGGAAAAACCATGTAGTATTGGAGAACGCAGGAAATTTCCCCAGGGAAACAGCATGATATATGATATTAGATCCTGGGTATTCCTGCAATAAATAAGTACTAAGCATGTATAAAACGTCTGGGAGAATTTATATTAACAGAATATCTAAAACAGTAAACTAGGTATGTGGCAAAATACCTCTTATCTCTTCCAGGTAAACTCCATCAAAGTAAAGTTTTCAAAGCAGTTCACTTGCTAAAATAACATAATCATTAGTCAGAACCTATTACATTTCATCATGAAATCTCAAGTACTATTACTGTCCATCTTTCTAAGAAAGAATTGCAATCCACGTACCTGGTTCAATGATATCACCATATGTCCACACAAAACCAAGCAAAGGCTAAGGACAGTAGTTTTAAATACATCTAGAGAGTTCAATTCAACTAAGCTTGAAATTAAGTTATAAAACTGATGCTTTATATCACACATAATGTTCTTAGTGCTTGAGTTTCCAATGTAATTATTTTCTTTCTTTTCTTTTAAGATTTTATTCATTATTTTTAGAGAGAAGACAGGGAGGGAGGAAGAAAGAGAGAGAAACATCAATGTATGGTTGCCTTTCACCTGCCTCCAGCTACGGACCTGGCTGGAGACCTGGCTTGCAACCTGGTTATGTGCCCTGACTGGGAATCGAATCAGTGACCTTTGGGTTCGCAGGCCAGCACCTATCCACTGAGTCACCAGCCAGGGCTCATTTTCTATTTCTTAATACTTACATTTTTATTCCATTTTAATTGTGTTTTTTCGGTATTAAACACCGAGGCTACCTCAGTATAAATACTTAAAGGCATCCATTGCTGTGGAATAAACTGATGCCAAGCAGTCTAATAAGACATTGGGAACTTTTATATAAAAATATTTTGTTTTATTAAATTGTTACCAAATGACAATCCATGCCAAGTTCTACACTGGTATTAACCTATGATATGCATTCAGAACATGGAAAAGAGAAGCACACACAAAGAAAAGAAGGAAACTATAGTAGGAAAGTGTCACGCTAGTGAAAGATACAGAATTCCATAGATACACAGAGGAATGAGTGAGCCCTTGCCACAGTCCCCACACATGGAGAAAAATAGCTCATTAAGCAGAAAGTTCAAGCAAACAACAAGCAGGAAAGGGCATTCCCAGTAAAGAAAGATGCAAGATGCATGGCTCAGAGGTAGGAGGAAGAATAATGTTTTCAGAGAATGTCAATTGGTTGTGTCAGGGTGAGCCTGGGAAGGGGGTCAAAGGAACAGGCAAATGCGTAAGATCAAAGAGGGGATCAGCTGCTATCAGGGTAGAGGGAAGAAGTCCCCCATTCCTTTCTGTACATGGCTGGACCTTCTGCTGGCATCTGACAAATAATTAGCCTTGGAGTTAATCTTATCCCAGACCCCCGAAACACTGAGCCCCAAGAGTAACCAACACAGCAACTTTGAGCAGATGGG
>PVIW01013200.1:0-28442 GCA_004026585.1 Noctilio leporinus | reverse complement strand
TTGTCTTTGAAATTCGCCATTTTAATAATAATGTGCCTTGGTGTTGGTCTGTTTGGGTTGATCCTCATTGGGACCCTCTGTGCTTCCTGAACTGGATTCATGTTTTCACTCATCATGTTAGGGAAATTTTCTATCATGACTTTTTTGAACAGGTTTTCCATTCCTTGTTTCTCTTCTCCTTCTGATATCCCTATGATACAGATGTTGTTACGTTTCATGTTGTCCTGCAGCTCTCTTAACCCCTCTTCAGTATTGTTCAGCCTTTTTTGATTCTCTTGTACTGTCTTGGAGTATTTGTCTACATTATCCTCCAACTCGCTGATCCGGTCCTCTGCTTCCTCTAGCCTACTGTTGATTCCTTCTACTGTATTCTTCAATTCAGCAATTGTATTCTTCATTTGCTCCTGGCACTTATTGATAGTTTCCATGTCCTTTTTCATGCTGTTGTAGTTCTCAGTATGTTCCTTGTAACTTCCTTGGAGTTCTTTGTAATTTCCCTGGAGTTTTTTGTAGTTCTCCTGGAGTTGTTTACAGTTTTCTTTGATGTGGCTGAGCTCACTGAGCTTCTCTATCATCATTCTTTTGAATTCCTTATCTGATATTCCAGGTGCCTCTGTTTCATTTTGTGTTCTTTCTGGGGATTCTTCCTTTCCTTTTGGTGATGGACTGATTCTTTTTTTCCCCTTTTTGGGTGTCTGTTCTTGCATGCTCTTTATTTATTTATTTATTTATTTTTTTTGTTCTTTCTTTGGGTTAACCTGCTTTGCTTCCTTGCCTTAGGTGAGCACCCTTCTGTGATAGGAGATTTGTGGAGTTCAATGTTGCCGTCTCCCAGATTTTCTCCACTTGCTGTTCTTGGTGTGTCCTTTATTTGGGCTGTCTGGTTGTATTCTGGGCCTGCGGGCTTTTAGCAGAAACAAAAACAAAAAACAAAAAACAAAAACAAAAAAAACGAAAACAAAATACCAAACCAAACCAAACCAAACAGAAAAAAATTGCAAAAGGAAAATAGAAATAAAAATGATAATAATAATAAGAAGAAAGGGTTTAGATGGCTGTTCGCCCTTAATAATCCCTGACTGGTCCAGATGGAGCCTGGACCTGAGGGCTTTTAGCAGAGGGAAAAAAAAAAGAAAAGAAAGAAAGAAAAAAAGGGAGAAAGTCACAAGAGAAAGAGAAATCAATATTAATAAAGAAAAGGTTTAGGCTTCTGTTCACCCTTTATGGTCTCTGTTTGGTCCAGGTGGAGCTAGGACCACTGGGTTTTATCAGGGAGAAAAGAAAGGAGAAAGAAAGAAAGAAAGGGGGGGGAAAAAAAAAGGATGGGGGGAGAAAGTTACATGACAAAGAGAAATCAATATTAATAAAGAAAGGCTTTAGCTGTGTGTTCCCCCTTTATGATTTCTGATTGGTCCAGGTGGAGCCAGAACCTGTGGGCTTTACCAGGAAGAAAAGGAAAAGAAAAATAAAATAAAATAAAATAAAAAAGAGGAAGGAAGAAAAGAATAAAGAAAGGGTTTAGAAAGGCTGGGGAAGGGAGAAATACTTAGATTGAGGACTGGGAATGCGTTATAGCCACAGAGTGAATAGACTTTAATTCGAGAGTAGGGGAGGGTCTTGGGTATTTAGGTGGATTGAGGTATGGGGGGGATTAAGAATATGTGAGAAGTAACTTTTGCAAAGGATATGTTGGGGATTAATAGTTCATATTGCTCTCAGTATAATTCAGGTGCTTGAGTTTGGCAGCAATCCCTTTCCTGATGCTGCCTCTTTTTCTTGGTCAGGACTTTACAGTCTATAGTCTATATTCTAGCCAGTCTTGGCGCGTGGCAGGGCCTCCAATTGTCACAGTAGGGCTGATTCTGAGTGTCTGCCCCCAGGTAGGCTGGGCCTTCAGCAGCCTGGCTGGGTTTTAGGGCTGCTGGTGTTCTGGAGCCCGCAGGGAGCCCCCTCCCACTCCTGGTGGAGGTTCCTGCCCGTGATGAGCACCCAGCACCCCTGCAGGGCAGCCGGCAACTTCACTGGTCCCTGTGATGACTGGCCCCACCCCCGCAGTTCCGGGAGGAGGCCGGGCCTGTCAGTCAACACTGTCCAGGGTCCACCTACACTGTCCCGCCCTTCCGCGGCGGGCACCACTCCTCCAAGCCAACCAGCTCTCCTCGGAGTCCTTTATGCGGCCTCTGCAATGAGCCCCTCCCAGGCGTGGGCGGTGCGGCCTTTGTCTCTGACAATGGCGGGTCAGTTACCTCCGCCACTAGTTCCAGCTAGCCAGCTTGCCGTCTGGAGTTTCCCGCAGAGCCTGGGGGCCTGTGTGGTTGCGCAGGGTGGGCCTCCCCCCTCACAGGGGCCTCTAGCTGCTGTTTCCCAGGTGGCCCAGCAGCTCCGTTTTCGGCCCTCTCACCCCCCTGCCAGTGCACTTCCCGCTCCCCCGCTCCGGCTTCCGGCAGGACTCTTCTCCTCTGCCTCTAGCCCCACACGGAGCCTCCTCTCCCTGTTGCCGGAGTGAGTCTCTCACACAGTCCCTCCCCTGCAAGAGTTCAATTCAGCGTTCCCTACGGTGTTTGCCCTCGCTGCGCGCACTTCACTGTTGAGACTTCCAGTCACCAGGGAGCCCGGAACTGGCCCCAGTCAAACGTGCCCCTCTGGGCAGGGCCGCCCCTGCCCCTGCCCAGAGCCGACCTCGGCCCGCCGGCCGGTCGGTAGGGAACACCTCACCTACTGTCCTGCTGGCCTCCTCTGCCTCAGGGCTGTGCTCCCCTGTGTCCAGATGCTGCCCGTTCCAATCCCTAGGGTCCTGAAGACGTCTCATGCTCCCTATCCTGTCCTCTAGCTGCTTTGGTACTCGAGAACACCATCAGCACTGCTCTCTACTCTGTCGCCATCTTCCCTCCTCTTTTTTTTTAAAAAAAAGATTTTATTCATTATTTTCAGAGAGAAGGGCAGGAAGGAAGGGAGAGAAGCATCAGTCAGTATATGGCTGCCTTTCACCGCCCCCCAGCCAAAGCTGAATTACACCTTCTAAAAGAGGCCTCTCATCATTACTATATAAAGGACCACTCTCACTCTACCCACATAATTCTCTATGTTATCATCTAGTTTCCTTCACCGCATACTTATCACTACCAGAGACCATTTTATTTGTTTATCTATCTCTCCTTCACTAGAATGTAAGCTGAAGAGCATCAATCCTACACCTGGAATAGTGACATATTCTCAGTAAATAAATATTTTTTGACTAAGAAGAAAAAAAATAATAAACCAGTCAGTGAAAAATAAATACCATATGACCTCACTTATAAGTGGAACCTAATGAATAAAAACTAACAAGCAAAATAGAATCAGAGGCATAAAAACATGGAACAGGCTAACAGCTGCAAGAGGGGAAGGGAGAGGTGGGGAACTAGTTGAAAGAAGGTAAATGGATTAGTCAAAGAACATGTATGAGTGACCCATAAACATGGACAACAGTGTGAGGATTGAGTGTGGGAGTTGGGGGAGGCAGACTGGGTGGAGGGCAGCAAAAGGGGGAAAACTGGGACAGCTGTAATAGTATAAACAATCAAACATTTAAGCAAAAAAAAAAAAATTAAGATAATACATGGAAAAGGCTTAGCACAGAGCCTGTCAAGTAATAAGTGCTCAATAAATAACTTATTATTTTTGTCCTTATCTCAGAAAATGATTCAGCTGTTTTCTTGGGGTGGGAATGTGTTCAGTGCCCTGGCTTCACTTGTCCCATGTGCTTGCTCAGCACCTGACTTTTTCAGCACTGCCTGTGGTTCTCATGTATGTTCCTCATAAGGCAGTGTAACACACAGTTGTTCAATTGTGACTGAACTATGAACTCCCTGAGATTATAGGCAAACTGTCATGTGTATGTAGTTGTGTATACAGGTGTGACTCAAAGTGGTCCCTGACCCCAAAATGGTATAGGAGAAGGGGCACTTAGTTGGGTTCTGGAGACAAAGATTCTGGGAACAGCTCAGCAAAGAGCTTTTATCTTTTTTGACTGGTAAATCATTTGGCAGCATTGGTTTCCGTATCTGTTTTGAGGAAGTTGTGCAAGATCATTCTAAGGTCACTTCTATGTCTAGGATTCCATGACATAGCAAGTTTTCTTGACAAACATTAAGTTTGTATATTTATAGACAGTGTGTCTCTATTCTCCTTGTAACAGATCTTAAAAATGGTCATTCCCAGGACTAATTTGTGTAATGCAGGATCTTTGCTTTGTTTGCCTTTTACATCTATGCAAACTTCCACCAGGCTACTATAATGCCAAGACAGTATCCATTAGGCCAGGCAGGGGCACAGCCTCTGTAGGAGAGAATAAGAAAGAAAAGAAACAAGTGCAGCTTACTATGTGCTCAGGTAGAATTTTCACATACACTTGTTCATTTATTACTTACAAACTCTTTGTGGTGCAAGGATTGTCATCCCCATTTTATAGATATGGAAACCAAGGCATGAGACAGGCTTATGGTCACAGAACAATGGAAATGCTGGAAGTTGAGCTCAGTTTATTCTGACTAATTGCAAACATCTGGTTTTTCCCACTTTATCATCCTGCTTTCCTGAGTAGATGTGGGGTCAACTGTGTACCACATATCATTCATTTATTCAATTACTAATCAGTGATTCTGAAAATGGTGCTCATAACAAGACTTACTGTTTTTTAAGACTTTTTTTTAACTGGTGAAGTACTAGTCCAGTTAACTAAACAGAGTGGAGAACGCAGAATCTTTATTTATTTATTTACTTATTTTGCATCCATTTCCCCAGAATAGCATTTGTATTCTGGTCAAGGCATTTGTATCTCTAATTAACTTCAGCATAATGTAAAAACCTATAGTTTATTTCCTTCCTCTTAGAAAAAGGAACATTTTTTCTTCTCTTTAATCTCTATATTTATATGATAGATATAGACTTAGAATCATGGTATGTTTTCTACAGATTTCCCTAGGTTTCTCAACAAATAATAACAGGTTTTCTTCCCCTAACACTACCTGAGGTAAAAAGCATAAACATGCTGGAACATAACAATAGTAAGGCCCTAATAAATGAGAATATTTTCTTATTTGTGGCATATAATATGTATTCAACAATAGTGGCTTAATCAAAGTTCAAAAGATAAAAAGAATAAAAAGTAAATAATGAATTAAAGACAGAAATATACAAGCCCTGTGAGGAAGGGTTAACAGAATTTGGATTACTTATCGGAAAAAAGAGAAGGCCACAGGACTGAATTGTCTATGGGCTGAATATCCAAATCTCCATCCAAAGAGGAACACAGCGTCAGAAGAGTTTTAACATTGCTATTCATTTGTCCATTTTTTTGTCCCACATGCTTACTCTGTTAGATGAGAATCAAAATCACTGTAGCAATAAATTTTTTCCTGTAAAAAATAGAGCACTCACCACCTCAAGATTTAAGAGTTCCCAAGCCTTATAAACTGAACCTGCTATAGCTGGCTCTCTTTTTCTCTTGCTCTCTCTGCTCACACTGTAAATTGGGAATTGTATTTATTCAACGATTTTAGAAAGTAGTGCTATCAAAAACTGCAACTCAAAATTATCTCAATCCATCAAAACAAACTATCATAGAACCTGTTTATCAGACTTAGAGCCCCCTGGACTACCCAGTGCCTCCTGCCCAAAATCAGATTCCTTCAAGGGCACCTCTACCAGAGGATCACTGAAAGCTAAATTAAACCCTTCTAGAGAGAAGGCCCTCAAAACTTTGCAAGGTAGCCCATTCTATGGCTTTTCAAAACATCATTCATTCTCTTCTTTCTTCTTTTCCCCATAATTATATATCCGTCCCTCACTTTGGACTTCCTCCATTGCACAACACGAGAGATGCCAATGAAAATGGTCAGAAGGATGCACAATGAGCTTGGTCTGGCATTGCTCACAGACTACAGAAAAATTGGTGCATTACACAACTGGCTTTAAAGGGAAAACTATTCCAGCCCTGACCAGAGTGGCTCAGTTGGTTAGGCAGTGTCCCACAAAGTGAAAGGTCGCCAGTTCAATTCCTGGTATACAAGACAACTAGTCAATGTTTTTCTCCCTCTTTTTCTCCTTCCATTCCCCCTCTCTAAAAATAATACAATCTTTGAGAAAAAATAAAATAAAGAGAACCATTCCAGAGCAGATAATAGAGGACGCGGGCGTTAGTTGTAGCCTGCAAATGATTTGAAATGGTGCTACATGAAAAGGGTCCTGGCTTGAGAAGAGAAAGATGAAGCCCTGACAATTTGCTATGTGATCTTAGCAAGTCTTTTAATTTCTCTGGGTCATTAGAAAAAGTGAGGTAATGTCACAGAATTCTCATGATAAACAAGTGACAAAATATATGTTTTAAAGGTTAGAAAACTATACAAATGCAGAGAATTGTGTGACTATATTTACAAGCTACATGTTGACTCATTTGTTTGTTTTTCACAGGGATCCATTTGTAGTGATTTCATGTGGCTGTGGTGTTTTCCTCTGTGCAGCCTTTGTCAACTCAAGCGAGATATTGAAAAAAGAAAAGCAATGAATGCTTTCTAAAAGATGCTTGGTACGTTGGTGGAAATTCTTTGCTTTATGAATATCAAAACAAGTTTTCAAAGACATCCTTTATTTCCTTGATACTATCCCACAGATACATGAGATATCCCTTAATAAATGGAAGGCAAATTATTTTTTAATTACCAGCCTACCCCAGAGTCTGGACTGAGAGACCTAAGCCCGGTTGGATAGGAGAGAATTATGTGACTTTTCAAAGATGCCTGCAATGCCAGAGTGGCCATGTGCTATACCAAAAAGACATGCCACATATCAACCATGGCCATCTTAGGTCCAATATCTTTTAAGGTAGTAGAGAAATGTGTATGACAGGATGGTCACCTGCCTAACCTAGATCCCAGGTCCACTGTTACCAACAGTAACCAACTGAGATGTCATGCTAAGTGTGACTCTACAGTGTACCTAGTTATCTAGTTATATGTTCTTATCAACACCACAATATTGAAATAATAATTCTTCCTCCAAAGTGATGGGAAGCTATTTTAGTCTCTATAAATTAAGTGTGGACAATTCACCCAGTTATTTTAAAATTCCCAAAGCCCACACTATGAAGATTAATTACTGGCTTTTTAAATTTCTTTAATTTTTATTCTATGGCACTTGTGCCAATTTTTCCCCCATTGCTTTCCACTAACCCACCCCACCCCACCCCACCCCAACTCACCCACTTTCACAGTCAATCCCCACCCTCTTGTCCATGTCCAGGAGTTCCAATTATATTAGTTCCTTGACGAGACCCTTCCCCTTCTTTCCTCCTAATTACTGAATTTTTGGTGACTGTATTGTCAAAGTTGGGCAGCTACCAAAGCTCTTCAGAACACACTTCTTCCTGTTTCTCTCAGGCAATGGGACAAAGACTCACTCAGTCCTCTCTTTCAATATTTTCTGCAACCCCCATAAACTTTATAATTAAAGCTCAATTTTCACATGGAAATAGCTATTCTCTGAAAAGCTCCTGTCTTCTAAGAGGTTTTTGGAAGTGTTTGATCAAGATGTTGCGTTTATGTGTATGATTGGTTGACGTTGTTGGTAACATCTGACTCTAAGCTATTTTTGCCACATGCAGCACAAAATAAAGTCCTCTTCATGAACCGTGCTTCAGTATGTTGCATTTCTCATACCATTTTAGTATCCTAGTATTTGCCTTCCTATTGTTTCAAATGTCTTTCTTCAATGACAATAGTGTTTAACTCACTTTCAAGCAAAATCAAGATGGAGAGTTTTCTTTTCTTTTCTTTCTTTCTTTCTTTCTTTCTTTTTTAGGTTTCATATCAGCCTTTTTCCTCCTCAGATTCTACCTCTTTCCCCAAGCAATAATGGTTTTCTAAAGGTATATGTTAACAACTTGACTTGGAATTTGATGTCAAAATAGCTCTTAGGTAATTAGAATGTGGCAGTTGACTGATTTAGTCATCCAGTCAATGAAAATGATTGTTTCAGGTACTCCTCTTTTAGATACTGTTACCTTCACATGTTTGATGATTCATTATCATTTGGTAATATAAGTTAGCTCTGACAACTTACAGAGCATTCTATTAGTTCACACAACCACCTAGAATAGTGCCTGACATATAATAGGCATTTAATAAATATTGAGGATGAGTAAATAAATGCAACTTGGAAACAAGGAAGCAAATTGAGGCCCTAACCTAGAATACTCATCAAAGTCTCAACTGGTGGTCCTGACTCTTCCTAATAGATTGTAATGAACCAGGAACCATCGTTTGATATAGGTTTTAAATATGTAGCAATTTGGCAGCAGCTAGAGATGAAATGGTATTTTAATATTTAGAACAAGATAGTATAAAGAAAGATGGAACAAAAAATCCTAATTCTTTCATTCTTTTCTTTTCTTTTTTTTTTTTTTCTGATTCCTACAGGTGAAAGTTACATTGTGGTGAAAGAAAATACTGGAATAAAATTCAACTAATATGGTTTCAAATGGCTTCAAAACATTTTAATTTGCAGTTTATTTTGAAAAAATATATATGTTTCCAGTGCTGTTCTCTGAAATAACTGGCATTAAAAAAAATAATTTCCTCAAGAATTCTTGTGTCTTTAAGCACTGCTTTATGGGAAATTACAATGTACTTCTTTTAAAAATAAACTAGACGTTGTAAAATGTCAACGCTGAATAATAGGTAGATGAAGATTCTTTCTTTTTTTTTTTTAAAGATTTTATTTATTACTTTTAGAGAGAGAGGAAGGGAGAGAGGCAGAGAGGGAGAGACGACAGTGTACGGTTGCCTTTCACCTGCCTCCAGCTACAAACCTGGCTGGAGACCTGGCTTTGCAAGCTGTTTATGTGCCCTGGCTGGGAATCAAACCAGCAACCTTTGGGTTCGCAGGCCAGCACCTTATCCACTGTGCCACCAGCAAGGGCTTAGAAGGAGGTTCTTTATTCTACTTTTCTACCTTTGTAATATTTGAAAATGTTCACAATAGAAAGTGGGTTTTTTTTTTCAATATTATAAAGTGAAATATTTTTATGATTTTGGATTTTCCCTTCACTGGAAGGCTAGGTGTTACCCTGTGAGTTCCCTCACACCAGGCAGGAAGTGTGACTTCCTCTCTTTGGGACCCTAAATGGCATTTGGCACTTATTTACAGCCTAATAGAGTAAACCCACTCCAGAAGGTGCTTGCCAAGCAGTACAGACTTTACTATAGATTACATAAACAACACAGAGGATTTCTGTCATAAATCACAGAGCAAACCACCTAATTAAAATTCCCATCGGACATTTCTATCATCCCCAAAAGCATCTCTTACATTAAGTCAGCCACAGGGTCTCCACACACCTTTATCCCTCCCCCAGGTGAATGTAGCATTCTATTTTATATATATATATATATATATATATATATATATATATATATATATATATTTCTTTTTGAGACATAATCAACATACAACATTATATTAGTTTTAAGTGTACCACATAAATCATTTCATGTATGTATATATTGAAAAACAATTACAATAATAAGCTTAGTTAACACCCATCACCACACATTAATTAAAACTTTTTTCTTGTGGTAAGAAATAAAATTTACTCTCTTGGCAACTTTTAATTATGCAATACTATTATTATTAACAAAAACTTGCACATTACAGTCCCAGAAACTTTTTTTTTTGTATTTTTTTTTAATACAAAACTGCAAGTTTGTATTTTTGACCACCTTCATCCATTTCATCCATTCCTCACCCCTCCTGGCAACCACCAATCTGTTCTTTATCTATGAGATTGGTTGTGTGTGTGTGGTTTTGTTTTTAGCTTTTGTTCCTTTTTTTTTTTTTTTTTTTTTTTTTTTTTTTTTTTTTTTTTTTTTTTTTTTTTTTTTTTTTTTTTTTTTTTTTTTTTTTTTTTTTTTTTTTTTTTTTTTTTTTTTTTTTTTTTAAGATTCCACATATAAGTGAAAGCATATGGTATTTGTCTTTCTATTTATTGTCAGACTCCTTAGATTTAGCATAATGCCCTCTAGGGTCATCCGTGTTGTTGCAGATGGCAGAATTTCCTTCTTTTTTATGCCTGAATAATATTTCATTGTATGTACAACACATCTTTATTCATTCAGCTGTTGACAGACACTTAGGTTTTTTCCATGTCTTGACTACTATAAATAATGCAGCCATGAATATGGGGGTGCAGTTCACATGCCTTTCAAAAGCAGAGCAACCTGGTTTCTTCTCTGCTTTCTAGGCCTTGGAAGGACAGCCTCAAGGGCACAGGATGGCAGTGGAATTCTGTTACTGAACCGCATATTTTCCATGCATCTTATTAAGAAAAATAGGCGCCGGCCTGTAACCCAAAGGTCACAGGTTCGATTCCCCAGCCAGGACACCTAACCAGGTTGCAAACCAGGTCTCCAGTCAGGTCTGTGGCTGGAGGCAGGTGAAACACAACCATACATTGATGTCTCTCTCCCTCTCTGCCTCTCTCCCTTCCCCTCTCTCTAAAAATAATGAAATAAAATCTTAAAAAAAAAAAAAAGAAAAGAAAAATAGAGCATAACTTGTATATTTGTACATAAAAGTTATGATAAATAATGAGGTTTTCAAAAACATCTTTGTTTGGTCTGAATATAGTTATTGTTTAGTCTCACTCTCCCAATCTGGATATCGTGCTTTATTTTGTGTGTTTCAAATGCCTGAGGCTCCCTCATACCAGAATACTTCCCTCAATTAAATCAAAGCCCTCCTTAAATGCTCCCACACACTAGGAGTAAGTTGTTAGAGCCAAGCAGCAGGAACTCCTCTGAGGAAGCTGGCTGCAGGGGAGGGGGGACTTATTAATTGACAAAGCAAAGAACAGCAGCAGAGAATTCATCTCGCCTCTCCAAGGTATAGAATGGTTATCTGTACCTCCCACCTCCCATGAACACTGTATCAGACTTAGCTGTTGCTCCTAGGAGCTTAAACAACAGTAATTTCTTCTGCTCGAGAGTACATAGTTTGGGCAGGACAATGTGTCTCTGCTCATACCATGTAAACTGAGGTGGCTTTAGGAAAGTTTACCATTTTTAAGGGTATATGTAGTTCCAGGTATTAAGTACATTCATATGGTTGTGCAACCACCACTATCATCTATCTCCAGAACTCTTTTCATCTTATAAAACTGAAACTCTATACCTATTAAACAATAACTTCCTGTTCTCTTGTCCCTCCAGCCCCTGGCAACCACCATTCTATTTTCTGTCTCTATGACTTTGACTACTCTAAGTACCCCATACATGTGGTATCATGCAGTATTTTGTGTGTATGTGATTGGATTATTTCACTTAGTAGAATATCCTCAAGATTTTTTTATGTTTTACATATGTCAGAATTTCCCCTCCTTTTAAAGGATGAATAGTACTCCCTTGTATATAAATACCATGTTTTGCTTATCTATTTTATGGACATGGGGTTGCTTCTACATTTTAGCTATAATGAATAATGCTGCTATGAACATGGTTGTCCAAATATCTGTTCAAGACTCCACTTTCAATTCTTTTGGCTATCTACCAAAAAGAGAAATTGCTGGATCATATGATAATTTACTTTGTAACTCTTTGAGGAACTGCCATATTATTTTCCACCATACCAATGCTGCACCATTTCATCTGCCCACCAACAGTGCATGAGGGTTCCAATTTCTTCACATACTCACCGCCACTTGTCGTTTTCTGTTTGTTTTTTTTTTTTTTTTTGGTTTTTTGTTTGTTTGTTTGATAATAGCTATCCTAATGGGTGTGAGGTAGTATCTCATTATAGTTTGTGTATGTATATGTGTGTTGTGGAGGGAGGGGGGGTGTTGTGTCTGTATCAGTAGTTCAATTTTCATTTCTCTGATAATCAGAAAAACTAAGTATCTTTAATGGACTTATTGGCCATTTATAGAACTTCTTTGGAGAAATATCTATTCAAGTCCTTTGCCCACTTTTAAATCAGAATTTTATTGTTGAGTTTTAGGAGTTTTCTATATATTCTAGATATTAATCTTTTATCTGATATAGGATTTAGCACTACTTCTTATTCTGTGGGTTGCCTTCTTTTTGCCAGTGTAATTCTTGTCTGGGAGAAGACAGATTTCTGGTGCTTCCTACTCTGTCACCTTCGAAGCATCCTCCCCATTCCTGGCATTTTATCTGTATGTCATTTTGGTGTTCCAGGAAGGACCAAGATTTTTTTTTAACCCATCCTGTTTCTTAAACTAGTTCAGTTTCTCCTTTACCATGTGTAAAGCTGTTTCATGTAGTATAATGCTGGGCTGAATAACATCATTTTCCTTCATTTTCTGTCATTCACATATAGTTCATGATTTTACCATAAGGTTAAAACTTGTTATAAAACTGAATCTATTTTTTCATTATTTTCTGTGTTGTTCCTTTTAAAGCCTAACTAATATTTCTGAATTATGAAAAGCTAAATAGCATTAAATGAGGCAGTTTATGCCTATGATTACCTTAAGAAGCCTAATGAAGCCAAACTGAGAAAAAGATAAGAATTTCCTACACAATTAGGTGAAAATTCCAAGTATCAACAAAGCATATATAATTTATTTTTAACTTTCAGAAAAAAATGAAAATAATCTTAATACAACATAGCCAATGCCCTTTTGTTTGATTGTTTTGTCTCATGGAGCAGATCACAAAATATTTTTATGTCTACCACCTCACTTCTGAATATTTGATAGGGCTTAGTTTTGAAACTAAGACTATTTTAAAATTAATTTGAAACTTTTTTTTTTACCATCCCACTGGAGTTTTCCAACACCCCATCCTAGAACTGGGGTATTCTTAGCATGACCTTTTATGGAGCCTTAGGACTAAGACCTGCTGCATTTTAACTGAGAAGATGATATAATCCCTGTACAGTGGAAGACCTTCATGTGTCTTCCTCTTTCCTTGCTTATTATCAAACTCCACTCACTACTACAGGGGACTCCACACCGTAGGTCCCCAGAATCCACAACCATTAAACTTTTATTTTATTTTATTTTATTGTTGTTGTATTACATCCATCCCCATTTTGCTCCCCTCTGTCCCCCTCATTAAACATTTTTTAAGAAAAAAAATATCGGTAAACAGGACTGTCAACCAATACTCAACATGACTCTCGTACCCCTACCGACAGTATTCTTGTATTTTTTTCTCTGGACCCAAATCCCTTGATTGATACAATAGCCATAGTGCTACCTGGTCTCACTAGTTCTCTCAAGGTTTGGAGTCCTGCCCTCCACCCACCCCTGCCCAGATCCCTAGCCTCCAGATCTGGGTCTCTGTTTCCTGAGGTGGACAAAAGTTAGTTGGGCTGTTTGAACTTTTAATTTGGGTGATGTTTTTACCCTAAAAAGCAAATGTCAGAAGAAAACAACAAGAAGAACATAAAATGAGTTATTTTTGGTTAGATAGAAATGAAACATCAGATAAAACAAAATTCTTGCTGAAAAGAGGACAGTTCCTTCCAACAGACTTCAAAGCATAGAATATGTCTACAGAGGATACACAGGCACTCTGAAATGCTGCATGTAAATTTAATCATTTCCCTATAGATTATAGTGATAAATATTTGTATTTCAGTGCCAAAGTGAATCATTTCATGGTCAATTTACTTTTTTTATTAAGAACATTAGAGCTGCAACCCATTATGGTCTTACAAGTTTTGACTCATTTGTCTTAAATGAAAATTACATATTTTCTCATGTATTAAAGTCCCAAAATAGAAACTAAGAAATTAGGCAATAAAACCTGAAATTCTCAGAACAGAAAAAGAGGCATGGGTGGGGAGGTGAATAGAGCTGGAGGTAGAGAGGAAAAGAGAGAGGGTGGGAGAGGATTCAGAAAGAGGAGAAGGCTTGAGTGAAATAGGTTACACAGAGTTTGATTGGGTTGAATTTGAGATGCCATGACCCTCAAGTGGAGATATTTAGCTGGCATTTGAGTGGATGAGTGGATGAGCTAAAAAGATGGCCTAGGATGAAGATACAGATTAAGAAATCATCAGCTTATAGCTGATAAGGTGATAAGATTTTCCTATTACTTATTACATTTTAAGGTTTAAAAGAAACAATGTGCTGGTATATGAACAGAGGTTATTAACTATAAAGTGTAATACACATAAGCATCAGTAATTTCTCAGGTCCAAAAACTCACCTGAAATTGGTCACATAATCTGTGAATGGGGAAAGGAACTGTATTTCATAAAGTCAGTTCTTATAACACAGCATTACAAGTACTTCAGTGAGCATTGACCTTATACATTTGCTAAGAGGGGAAAGAAAACAATAATAACAGCCAGATATGTAGCCAGAAATCTCTTCTGAATGTGGAATAAAAATAATTAACAAGTGATATATTCAGGAAGATGTGAAGCCTGGCAGCATGGTGAATTTTGCCTACAGATAATTGTTAGATTATGTCCTTTGTTGGTTTCAAGAATTTCTGGCCAGTAGAAAGAAAGGAAATTAAGTTGTGAAAGATGCCAGGCTGAGGGTTTAATGGCTGCATCAGAATGTGAATCTAGACCACTTCTTCCCTTGGAAACTCACAAGCTTTAGAGGAGTTCAGTGGCAGAATCACATACCCAGGAGTTAGGGGCACATGAGCAGGTGAGTGACCATAGATTTAAGCTAAGACACCAAGTAGTGCAGCACCTGCTCTCAATGCTATGCAGCACATAACATAAGCTTAAGAATCAGCAAGGACACTTACAATGTCACTCAATGGCATGTCCTTCCTTTCAGATAGAAGCCTCCATATAGGATGCAGAAAAATAAACATGCATAGGCACCCAGCAATCCTATGCTTTCCTTTGAGTCCTTTCTCCCATCTTCCCTCCTCTCCCAGGCCCAGAGACCTTCAAATCCTCTCTCCCTCCCCCTTCATGGCATCTTATTAAAAATACCAGTTGCAAGCCAGGTCTCCAGCCAGATCCATAACTGAAGGCAGGTGAAAGGCAACCATACATTGATGTCTCTCACCCTCTCTGACTTCCCCTCTCTCTAAAAATAATAAATAATAAAAAATTTAAAAAAAATTCCCCCTGGCATCCCCCCTCCCATGCCCACCAAGTCTCCCAAACCACCACAAAGGAACAAACTCTAGATTACTAAATAGTACATTTAATACCCTAATCTGATGTGTTTACCGTTGGGCAACTTCATCTAAGTACAGACGTTCCCAAAGACAGCAGGATGACTGGTGAAAAAGGGAGGACATTGTCAGGGAGACTGGTCTTACATTTGTGTGACTTACAATGTTCATCTTGTTGTTCACCTTTTGGGGGGGGGTTGATTGAAATAAAACAGAGATGTTCTAATCCGAGACACTGAAGCTGATGAATATCTAGTTTTAAATTTGAAGGATAGAAACCAATTTACTTTCTCCTAAATGATTATCCCTTTATGGTTTTTCATCCTCTATTTCAGCAATTCCCAATCTGCCCACTTACAGTGCATATCAAGTCTTTTCAGTCTGACCTAAAAACAACCCAACCTAGTGGAGGGGAACACTTCCTGTTCTATGTGCTTAGGCTCAGATGTGACTATTAAGTTACTTACATTTAAAACCAAATTATTTCTTTGTTTCTGAGCATTCCAGTTCTTCATGCTGAAGGTACAGTTTTAAAATGTCTGGTGAGCCCTAGTTGGTGGCACAGTGGATAAGGCACTGGCCTACGAACCCAAAGGTCGCTGGTTCACTTCCCAGCCAGGGCAACATAACCAGATTGCAATCCAGGTCTCCAGCCAGGTTCGTAGCTGGAGGCAGGTAAAAGGCAATCATACATTGATGTTTCTCTCCCTCTCTGCCTCTCTCCCTTCCCCTCTCTCTGAAAATAATAAATAAAATCTTTAAAAAACAAATGTCCAGTGAGCCCCTGGCTGGGGTGGCCCAATTGGTTGGCATGTTGTCCCATAGCCAAAGGGTTGCAAGTTTGATCCCCAAACTACATGTGTACCTTCCTCTCTCTCTAAACGCAATAAAAAAGTGTCCCAAGTGAGGATTAAAAAATACAAATAAAAACATCTGATGGTTAGTTCAGACCAATATACTACTCAAAAGTGAAAATAAAATTATTTCTCCCTGAACAAAAGAAGAATCTTCCCCACAAATTTGCGATTTTTACCACCAGTAAGAAATACAGATTTCTGGAAGTTAAAGGATAGCCTTAAAAAAAAAAAAATGTTTCCAGCCTTCAAGAATATGTAGATCCAAAATGTGAGACACACATTATCAAGAAAAGCTATATGCTAACTCATTAGATTGGGAAATATGAAGAACAGAAAGAAATTCAGGGTGAATTTTTATTTTCCAGCTTGATCGGCCAGTGGTGGAAATTGGCACCACTAAGTAAGTAGAAGGGAGAAGACTGGAGTGAGAATTAGAATGGGTTTTGAGAACATCTAAAGCTCTTTTTTGATTGTGAGTTTCAGGTACCAATAAGACATCCAAGGGAAAAGGTCAAGAAAGCAGATGTCAAGACTTTGTCAGTCAAAGGAGAGACTGACCACACGTTGGCACTAAAATGGCACTTGAATCCATGGCAATGAATGAGACCAGCATGAAGTTTAGAGAAAGGTATGAAGAGGGTTTAGGTCACCCCTAAGGAATCTCAAGATGTGTACATTAGTTAGAAAAGGAAACATTAGTAAAGACTTGCGTAAGAGAAGAGAAAGGAAGGAAAATAGAAGAGGAGAGTGCTTCAAAAGTGAGAGACCAATCTTAACCATTTATGACAGCATGGACAGACCTAGAAGGTATTATGCTAAGTGAAATAAGTCAGCCAGAGAAAGACAAATACCATATGATTTCACTTACATGTGGAATCTAAAGAACAGAGTAAACAAACAAACAAAATAAAAACAAAAACAGGCTTATAGATACAGAGAACAGGTTGATGGTTCCCAGAGGGGAGAGGGCTTAGGGGAGTGGATGAAAAAGGTGAAGAGATTAAGTAAGCACAAATGGATAGTTACAAAATAGTCATGAGGTTGTTAAGTACAGCATAGGGATATTATAACAAGTATATATGGTACCAGGTAGGCACTAGAAATAAGAGGTAACGGTAAACACTATAAAGTATGTGATTGTCTAACCACTAAACTGTACACCTGAAATTAATACAAAATAATATTAAATATAAACTATAATTGAATAAATTTTAAATTTAACCTTCTAATAAAGTGAGATACCAATTAATATACAGACAAAGAGATGCCCTTGAATTTAGCCAATCAACTTGCACTGTAGTTCTTTTGTATAGTTCTCTCACTTGGAGGGTGGGGGTGAATGATTTCTACTGAGGGTGGCTACAAAAGGGTAACCCTTTGAGGGCAATGAAACTGTTGGATCATCCCTTTCCATCTTTGGAGGGTGATAAAATCCGGGTAAGTAAGTGGATGGGGTACAGGGGTACACACAAGGAAACTTTCCTATTTGTGACCTTCTGTGCCCAACAGTGAACTCAGTTTTAATGGTCTGGATTACTCACAGTCAAGTTCCAAGGGTTGACCCTATACTAAAAAACATTTCCAGGAAACTGACTGCTTAGGAATTATCTGAATTTCTTAGAAATAAACAATCTTCTGGTATTCTAAAGGAAATGGCTGTCATCTCATCCTTGAATCACTTTGTTAAGGACATGCTGAATTGCACTGCCTTTTCAGAGGTTCAGCCAAAAATATCAATCAACTCATGGCAGGATGAGAGGTGGGGGTGGAAGGAGACAGGCTTGGCTCTGTCTACTTTTCATGGCATTGTGACAATCTGGAAATCCACAAAACAGGTTAGCAAAGAAGACTGTTAACTCCCTGAGACAAGAGAATGTTTCTTCATTTCTTTGCCCTCTTTAGAAGTTGGCAAATAGTAGTTTTACAAATAGGAAGCATTCCACATATAGTTCATTCAGTAACTATGGAATGCCTACTACAGGCTTTTCTGTGCCTTGGTTTCTGAACTTATAAAATGGGATGATAACTGTACCTACCTCACAAGGTTCATATAAAGATAAAATTAATGTACTACATAAAGTGCTTAGAAGAGTACCTGCTACATAGTACATTGCCCAAGAAAAGTATATTTTCTTTGTTACCATTTTGTCATTTTCCAGGCATTATTTGAAGCTCTGAGGATATGGTAGTGAAAAAATAAAAACAAAGGCTTAAATTCAAAAGCTATTGTTGAAGGACTGAATAATGTGTTTGTTTTTTTTTTAATTTGATTTTTTAAAAAGATTTTACTTCATTATTTTTTAGAAAGAGGGGAAGGGAGAGAGGCAGAGAGGGAGAAAGACATCAGTGTATGGTTGCGTTTCACCTGCCTCCAGCCACAGACCTGACTGGAGACCTGGTTTGCAACCTGGTTATGTGCCCTGGCCGGGGAATCGAACCTGCGAACTTTGGGTTCGCAGGCCAGCACCTTAACCACTGTGCTACCAGCCAGGGCTTTGAATAATGTTTTTTAATTCATTTATTATTGTATTACAATTGTTTCATTTTTTCCCCATTGGTCTCCCTTGTCCCACCTTCTCCATCCTTCTCCCGCAGTCAGTCCCCACTCTGTTGTCCATTTCCATGGGTCTTCCCATAGCTCCTCAACTAAACTCTTCCCCTTCTCTCCCCCCTCTCTCCTCCCTCTTCCCTGTCTCCCCTGGTCACTGTCATTCTGCTCCCTTTTTTCCATGTCTCTGGCTCCATTCTGCTGGTCTGTTTGTTTTGTTCATTAATTTCTTGTATTAGGTGAGATCATATGGTATTTGTCTTTTGCCACCTGGCTTATTTCACTAAGCATAGATACTCTCCAGTTCCAACCATGCTGTCACAAATTATAGGAGTTCATTTTTACCAACCAACACTTTCTGTGCAATGTTTCCCTTTACACTTCTAACTCACTCCCTACACACTCCCCTATCGCAAGTCATTAAAGAAAACCAAAGAAGCAGAAAATTCTTATGAGACTCACAGCTGAGGTATTTCCCTAAAACGTAAGCCTTTGCTTGGGGAGCTTGGGCTAGAGGTCAGCCACCTTTTGAAGTTGGAGGGAATGCCCCAGCTCTCACAGAGCTTGGCAGCAATGGCTTCTGCTCAAGCAAGCATCTTCTGAGCATGCTGTGTAGCCTTGGGGACACCAAGGTGAATATGATGTGGCACCCACCTTCAAGAGCTCAGAGGGGAGCCCACATTGATCATCCCAGCCTCAGCCTAAGCTGTCTCCACTGCCAGAATCCAAGTAAACTTTCAAATATATGATGACATTGAGTCATCTATAGATAAATTGCTTGAGGATTGAAGGTATATTGATTCCCAAACCTCACCCTGCCTGAAAATATTCAGGGGAGGGAGAGGGTGAGAGCCTGCATTTCTAACACAATTATCTGGTGACTTAGAGACACACAAGAGTTTGAATATCAACGTTTATTAGGATAGCAGAACCTTACATCTGACCTGTGGTGTGTCTTATATTATCTATAGGCTTCAGTATCTTGGGTTTGCCCCAATTTCTGAGTTTTCAAACCTGATATGAATTACATGGGTGTCAATTATGATTATAAAAACAACTCTGCTTAGTGAAATAAGTCAATCAGTGAAGGACAAATACCATATGATCTCACCCATTACAGCACAATAATGAACAAAACTAACAATAAGCACAACAGAACCAGATATATGAATACAGTGAATAGGCCTTCAGTGGTCAGGGGGAAGGTAGTTGAGGGGAGGGGGGAGGAAGAGGCAAGGAAGGGGAGCAGTTTAGACAAGAACCTAGAATAAAGGAACCATGGACATGGACAACAGGTGGGATTGACTTTGGGGGGAATGGGTGGGTGAGGAGGGGGACAGAGGGGAGCAAAAAGGGGATGGATGTAATACAACAATAAAATTAAATTTTAAAAAACTACTCTGCTTTCGGCTTTTCAGGCACTTACTAGAGGGTAATTTAAAGTCTTACATCATTCATCAACAACCAAATAAAAAGTATTATACCTTAATCTTTTGCAAGTTATGAAGATTATTATGCTTATCATCATTCCAGTTTCTCATATATTTCTACAAAAAGAAAAAAATCCTCAAAAATAGCTTTATACATTATATTAGTTATAAATTCATGCATAACAAAATTTCTCATATTTAGTAGCTTAAAGCAATAATGACCATGTTTTGTATCTCATGGTTTCAGGCAGTCAGGAATTGAAGCAAGACCGATGGCTTGTTTCTGCTCCTCAGTCAAAAGATTCAAAGGCTACAAACTGGACCTCTGAAGCTCATTCATTCACATATGCGGTAGTTGATGCTGGCTTGTTGGCTGAAGGTTTTGCTTGTACTGTTGACCAGAGGACCTGCATGTAGCTTCTCCATATAGTTTAAACTTCATCAAAACACTGTGACGGGTTCCAAGGACAAGCATGGCAGTGTGGCAGGGCTGGAGGGATTCTTTGATGACTGATCTTGGAATAGCATCACTTCCCCTGCTGCTCTATTGGTCAATCACAAGCCTCCAGCCAAATTCCAAGCAAAGGAACATAGACTTCTACATGTCTTGGTGTTAAGTGTATCAGTTGCACTGCACGAAGAGTACATGGAATAGGATAAACATAAGGGTAGCCTCCTTTGGAAAATATAATCTGCTACATGCATGTAATGAGTAATAGGAAATTGTAATAGGATATTCCCAGCACATGTTGATAAAATTATCCTTGAACACTGACACATAGTTAATGAGGTTAATGATCTTTTAGAATCTAGCTTAGACTCCATTTAGGGAAAGACCCTTCCAGTGTGATACCCTGTCTGCACTTACCACATGGAATTAAAATTGCTCTATTGCTTCCTTTAAAAGAGAAATTCAAGTTGGGATTATGTCTTATTCACCTTTAGATTCCCAATGATCTGTGGTGCCCAGCTACATGCCTCACCCTAACCATCCAGCACAGTGATGGATGACCCAAGAAGCTGATTCACACATGCTCAGGGCCTCCAGCAAAGTCAGGGACACAATAAGAGAGTTAAGAGATAATAACATGCTTCTAATTATTTATCTAAAATTTGGCAAACTACAAATCTATTTGAATTTCCGCACATATGTAAATGATACATCATTTCAAAAATAAATATTTATTTTGAATTGTGTATGATAGGATAGGAAAACCATGATTTTCTCAAGGTTTAAGAACTTCTAATGTTCTACATGGTCTTGCCTGCAACTCCTTCTTTGCTATTAAACTCTTCTGTTTAACATGGGAGGCTACTACCTCCATGCCTATTCATCTCCACAGGTGGAATGAATTTGGAGTGGACTGCCTTCCTTGGCACTGCTTTGTACTTTTATTCCCTTCTACCACTGTAGCTATAGCATTATGGGTGTATTATGTTTGCCTAAAACATTGGCCTCCTGCTTCAAGGAATTACAATGGATAAGGAAAAAAAGAAGAAATCACTAAAGCAAGTATATAAAAGACTTCGAAAGAAACAGTAATGGGTGTGCCTATTTGAGTTTCCTGTGCATGTCAGATTTTGTTGGAAACAAATATTATATTCTATCTTTAAAAAGAATTTAGTAGGTTTAAATATTCAGAAAGAAAATGTCTTCAGAATGGACTGATAAAAAATTTAAAGGCCCGGAATAGCATGCAGTGAGCATGTATAAGAAAAAACAATAATACCAAGATCAAAATGATCATAGTGTGTATCTTTATCTCTAACGGATACAAAAGCAGCAGGCATCAATGAATGTCTTCTCAAAGGGGACAGTGTAGCTGTGGGACCAGAGAGGAATGGAGACTTACTATTCACTGAATACACATACTCTTTTATAAATTTAAAATTTTGTACCACTTAATGTATTATTTTTTCCAATTCAATAATACAATATTTAGAAAGGAAAAAAATGAAAATGGTCAGTAAATAGTTGAAGAGAAATAGAATTCATGTCATCAATGGACTCAAGTAAACAGGGCTTTGTCAGCAAGAAAACAATGCCTGGGTCAGCAAGATATGTGGCTCCAGCACAAGTCACAGAGGATATACTGGACAGTTTGAAATTGTTAAGGTGAGAGGGACATCCTAGTCAGGAATTTAGTAGTAATCTATGCAGAGGTCATCCTATAATTAAAAAAAAAAAAAAAAAAAAAAAACATGTGAGGGAGGTGTTCTAGTGGGGGATGTTAACAGAAAGGAAAAAATATGGAAAGCTGAAGGTAGCAGGACTGAGTTGGTCAACGTCAGAGAAAGCTTCCCTAGGAAGATGATGAATGAGCTGAAATCTAGAGAACTGTTAGGAAATAACTACACAAGAGAGACAGGCTGGCATGCAGGCAGCGAGGAAAAGAGCATCCACAAAGGTGCTGTGGAGGGAGAGTACAACTCAGTCCACCCCAGTGTGCACAGACGTAGCTAGCCACTGCCACCAATTTATCTGGATTTAGCAGCAACCAGAATGTTCAAATAAGTCATACTTTGTCCAAGCTAAACCCTCTTCCATAGGGTTAAAACATGGGGGAGGAAGCACCAACTGTTTGTCAGCGGTGAGACGTTTGATACAAATTGCATGAAGCCAGGACTTCTCTATCTTATTCACTGGTGTAACTATTATTACCGCAAAGAAGAGAATCAACTTTGTATGGAATTACACAGTTAGTGAGTAAGGTGTATTTCTGGCACTCATTTAATTGCAGGTATGGTTTCATTCAGGCTCTGGCTCCAGTTCCTTGGGCTCCGCTCAGTTCTTTCTGATTAGTCTTCTCTCTGCATCTCAGCAAAACTGATGAAGCTGTGAACTCAAGAGCCAGCAGATGAACAGCATAGATTTTAGTATTTAAAAAAATATTCCTGAAGCTTCTGTTTAAAACCAAGAGACTTCGAGGAGGGTCCTCAACAAATTTTTAGAAGATGGAAAGAGGTTGGAGGAATGATAATTGAAGAAAGAACTAGAGGAAGCTCTATTGTAGAGTACTTACAGAGAAGGCCAAAAAGTGGGAAGATCTTTCATGTAAAACCCTGGAGATTATTGTATCAGCACCACCGAAAACAATGGAAGAGGGAATTAAGACATACACTGGCATCAGAAGCAATAACTGAAAAAAACAACACAAGATTTCTTAGTGTGCTAAAGGACATGGGTTGAGTGAAAGGGCCCCTGAAGGACCCAGCATGATGAGAGAAGGGAACTTTAGAACTAGATGCCTCATCAAGAAGTTTCAGAAAAACAAGCATAAAAATGAAAATATTAAAAGCTTCCAAAAACGTATCTTTTCTAAAGGAATGAGAATTAGATTGACTTATCAGTCATTCCAGCTGATGGAAAACCATGGAGCAATACATTAAAAATTCTAAAGAAAATTTATTGACAAGAGTACACATATTAGGCCCTGGCTGGTACTGCTCAGTTGGTTGGGCATCGTCCTACAAAGTGACAGGTTGCCTTTTCAATTTGACAGCCTCCCCTGTGTTTGTTTCTATAGATTAGGTAAAGCTGCTTTGCCTAACTCCCTGACTAGTATAGAAAAGCCACCTATAAATTTTGTGGGGAGGAACCTTAGGTAATTGCTAAGAGGGACAACTCACTTCACCATTTTGTGGCTCTGTGTAAGGGGAGGGCTTGGAGAGTGGACAATGCCAGTGCCTGGCTTCTAGAGGTCTGCCTGGCACTTGCCACCTTGCCAGTCTCTTCAATCATTTCCCATATGTGATTGGCACCCTTCCAGCTGCTGCCCTGGGTTGGTTTGCATACTTTCTAAGTATGTGTGGCCCTTTAAGGAGTGAAATCTCAAACTTTCCTCTACTGTCCCAACTTCTACCGGTTTTTATAGCCAGAAGTTATGGGGATTTATCTTCCTGGTGTCTAGAACCTTGAGATGTGCATTTTGGCCTTGGACTAGGATCACTCCCTCCCAAGGGATTTCTCTCAATTTTTATCCATCATATGTGAATGTGGGACCATCCATTCTGCTGCTTCCATACCACATCTCTGTGCCTCTCCACCTGTCTGCGACTCTGCCCCTCCTACCAATCTGGATGAATATGGCTTCTTTAAAATTTTGATTGTGAGACTCCCACACAGCTCAATTTCTGACAGCTCTGGGTGTTATTTGTTTTGAGATCAGATTGTAATTTTTTCTATGGTCACACAAGGAGGCTATGCGTGTCTACCTAGGCTTCCATTTAAAAAAATTTAACCACTTACATTTGCTACTTTGAAGCAAAATGAAAACTTTTTAAAACCTATATTTATCATTTTTCTTGAGAAAATTTTGCAATTGTCAAGTTTTTATTTAGTTACTATAATTTGCCATCGGTGACATCCTAAATTATTTTCAACTTCCTAAATAAAAATTTTCCATGACATGAGGAAAAGGTTAAAATGTGGATAGTTTGAAGGGATAGAAATTACTAGTTTTCCAAGGGAGTCCTCAAACTTTGGTCATTCACTATTTCAATTACATATTCTTTTTCTTTGGAGAAGAATTGGCAGGTTTGCAATTATTAATTAATTATTAATTAATAATTAAAGTTTTCAAAGCCTTGAGAAGCTTCCACCATAGCTATAATTTCTCATATATACCCTAATTCTCTTTCTTGCTTGGGATGAGGAGAAAGCTAAGAGTAATCAGAGGGCTTTCTTGATTTAGGGGAGGGGTCTCAAGATCTCTTGAGGGTCCACCAGCCCAGTGACTGAGCTTAGCCCAACATTCTTAGAACTTCTGAAAGTGCTGTGATGCCAGTAAAGCCAGGAACATACAGCCAAGATTCCTGGTTCCTACTAAGCCATTACACAAGGACCAAGGGACACACTAGGGCAATTGGGCCTTCTTCATCATACTTCTCCCAAGAGCCAGACAAGCCTGTGCTATTACAGGTTGAATCTCTATAGTGTTTGCTCTAGCCTATAGAGAGGAATACTGCCATCTGATACAATCTGATGTACGCAGAACTATATGATCACTCCCTGCTTTAGAGAAGACCAGTTTACAATCAAAGAGGACAAAGATGAGAAAGGGAAATAGATCTCAACCCTGTTCAAGTCCTGGATTCTGGTTATTTTGAAGGGCTATTTATATCTCAGGCTCTTGTTTATTAATTCTTGTATTGTGGGAAAGAAGGGCAAGAAAGCGGGTTCAGTTACCTCCAGCCTACAAATGGTGTCTTCCTAATAAGAGTTATAAAATTTCATGAAGAAAGCTGGGTCTACCTGAAGTTTGCAGCCATTGAGTATGGAGACAGTGTTTCCCCAAGAAATGGAGAATTTTCCATCTTGTTGCAAGGAGACCAAAATTTAATTCACAATTAGGAGCCCCACAATAAAGAATGCTGACTCAGGAAAATAAATGTCACAATCTCTTCCATAGCACTTCTCATTACTATAAAAAAATATTCTCCATTGCAACCTTTTGGAAATGAACCTCCATCAGACCTAAACAGACTTAACTTGCAAGCATGAGTTGAAAGTGAATGAGGATCTAACCACAGACGTAGATTTCCGCAGAAACTAGTTTTATAACATTATCTTCTCCTTTACCAAGTAAATTGTAAATTTTCTGGTCTTTATTAATTTCATTTTACCTTTCCCTGGGAGAATGTTTAGGGGAGTAATTATGAAAGTTTTTCTGTGCTTTGGTCAACACTGGTTCTTCAAATTTGGGAGGACATACAAAGGCCTTTCCTGGAAATATCGGCTGTGCAAACTGTTTTAATTATATTGACATTGGGAAGACCTCGTAGATTCTTCAGTCTTCTCTTCCCATTGAGCATAATGCTTTATATTTAGTTTGTTTGCTTTAACTAAAAAACAAAGAATAATAAGTAAAAATGACCTTTGGCATCATATTCCTTTTAGGATATTACTTCATCTGGAGAAATGCCATGATTTCTAACATTGTTTACAATAATGGGCCCAGAGTAAAACCAAAGGAAATTAAGATTTATTTACACAGGATGTGATAAATTTAGTTAAGAAATATAAATCTTTTGCCCTCATACAATCTGGAAATGTTTAATTTTTCTATGAAAATATTTATATAACGGTCAATTTCTGGTTAAAAGAATGTTAATTGACTATAATTTCACAAGAAACTGGTCCTTTGTTTGAATAACAGATTTAGAACTCTAGTTATTCCAAATGTTGATTAGAAAAATGCATTGAATATAGAGTTTAGCTCCAACTGTTGGTTTTCTTTTTTTCTTTCTTTCTTTAAGTTTTGTGTTATTGTTGTTCAATTACAGGTGTCCTAATTTTCCTGCTGTAGCTTTCCCTTGCCTTCTTTACCCCCCAACCCCCTGCTCCCACAGTCAGTCTCCACCCTGTTGTCCATGGAGCGTTTATACTTGTTCCTTGACTAGACTCTTCCAGTTCTTTCCTCTGTTATCCCCTTCCCTCTGGTCATTGTCAGTTTAGAAATTTAAAAAAAAAAAAAAAAAAAAACTGATTTTCTTCTTAAGAATGAAATGTAAAGGATTTCTAACTCACAACTTTTTAAAAATGTACCATAAAATTCACTGCTTTAAAGTACAATATTATGGTTTACTGTATAGTCACAAAGCTATGCAATCATCACCACTATCTAACTCCAGAATATTTTCTTTTTTAGAAATCTCCCCCCTTAATTTCTGCCAACTGCTGTCACAATTAACAGTTTTGCTTGAATTTTTTTGTAATCCATATAAACCACAAAATTAAGCATTATATGTGTATATACAGGGTGCACACGATAAAGTGAGAATAACATTGCATCTCCTTATTTGATATGATTCTTATTAATTTAGAAATTCTGTGTTTCTAAGGTTATGATTTAACAACATTGTTTCAGATATAAAGTATTAAATTCTGAGAACAATACAGAGAAATACAATGTTAGAGCAACCATAATTTCTGGACTGTGTGCAGGACCAATTGCTAAGGAAATTGCAGACTTCAATAACATCTTTTTAGGTAGTATTAACAAAGTGAAAAAGGTGTATGACGCTGATCCTGATGTTGCTCCACCAACAAGGAAAATGCATAAAGAATGCAAGGATCACATAAGTCCAGATATTGTACATAGAATCCAGGAGATCATCAATGAAGATCCAGGATGTTTACCTTGATGTTTTGAGAGAACTGGTTGTACCATGGATGAAGCAAATTGCAAATGGACATCAGTTTATCTTCCAAGAAGATGGTGCACCTGCAAGCACATAATGCCAAAAAGGTGCAAGAATTTCTCAGTGTCAATGTCCCTGAATTCTGGTCAAAGGAAATCTGGCCACCTAGTTCACCAGATACAAATCCTTTAGACTATTATGTATGCAGCATTTGTGAGAGAGAAGGTAATAACCTCATTTCAATAAAAAGGCTGTTAGGGAACATCCAATGGAGTCAAAACAGTCTCTTCAACAAATGGTGTTGGGAGAACTGGACAACAACATGCAAAAAGATAAAACTAGACCACCAACTTACACCATACACCAAAATAAACTCAAGATGGATAAAGGACTTAAACATAAGCAGTGCCACCATAAAGGTCCTGGAGAAAAATATAGGCAGTAAACTTTCGGATATCCTATGCAAAAATATGTTTACTGATACTTCACCAAAGGCAAAGGAAATCAAAGAACGAATCAACAAATGGGACTATATCAAATTGAAAAGTTTCTGTTCAGCCAAAGAAAACACCAGCAACATTCAAAGGGAACCAACTGTATGGGAAAACAAATTGCCAATGATACCTCAGACAAGGGTCTGATCTCCAAAATATATAAAGAACTAATGCGACTCAACACCAGGGAGACAGACAGCCCAATTAAAAAATGGGCAAAGGACCTGAACAGACAACTCACTGAGGAAGCTATACAAAGGGCCCAGAGGCATATGAAAGAATGCTCAACCTCACTAGTCATCAGAGAGATGCAAATTAAAACAACTATAAGATACCACCTCGCACCTATCAGAATGGCAATCATCAACAAATCAACAAACAACAAGTGTTGGCGAGGATGCGGGGCAAAGGGAACCCTCATACACTGTTGGTGGGAATGCAGGCTGGTGCAGCCACTTTGGAAAACAGTATGGGTTTTCCTTAAAAAACTAAAAATGGAACTGCCTTTTGAGCCAGCAATTCCACTACTTGGACTATACCCAAAGAATCCTGAAATACCAATTCATAAGAACCTATGCACACCTATGTTCATAGCGGCACTATTTACAATAGCCGAGTGCTAGAAACAGCCTAAGTGCCCATCAGTGGATGATTGGATCAAAAAACTTTGGTACATTTACACAATGGAATTCTATATAGCAGAAAGAAAGAAGAAACTTGTACCCTTTGCAACAACATGGATGGAACTGGAGAGTATTATGCTTAGTGAAATAAGCCAGTCAGTGAAGGACAAATATCATATGATCTCACCCATTACGGGA
>PVIW01013199.1:0-28447 GCA_004026585.1 Noctilio leporinus | reverse complement strand
CACTTGGCTATTGTAAATAGTGCCGCTATGAACATAGGTGTGCATAGGTTCTTATGAATTGGTGTTTCAGGATTCTTTGGGTATAGTCCAAGTAGTGGAATTACTGGATCAAAAGGCAGTTCCATTTTTAGTTTTTTAAGGAAACCCCATACTGTTTTCCACAGTGGCTGCACCAGCCTGCATTCCCACCAACAGTGTAGGAGGGTTCCCTTTGCCCCGCATCCTCGCCAACACTTGTTGTTTGTTGATTTGCTGATGATTGCCAATCCGACAGGTGTGAGATGGTATCTTAATGCAGTTTTAATTTGCATCTCTCTGATGACTAGTGATGTTGAGCATTCTTTCATATGCCTCTGGGCCCTTTGTATATCTTCCTCAGTGAGTTGTCTGTCCAGGTCCTTTGCCCATTTTTTAATTGGGCTGTCTGTCTCCCTGGTGTTGCATGACTCGTGTCTTTATAAGAGAAGAAGAGACAGCGATGGGGATGGACAGAGTGTCAAGTGAAAGCAGAGATGGAGATTGGAGAGATAAATCTATTGGTTTGGCCAAAAAATTTGTTTCGTTTTTTCCTAAGATTGCTTTAGTAGTGCCTGTTGTCTTCAACTTCATTTGAAACAATTTTGTTACACTGTATTGTGACAGCTGTCATAGCAATGTGCACTTAAAAAAATCAAAAGTATCAGTGTGCACTTAAAAAAATAAAAATTGGTGAATTTTTGTGTAGCCATTTTAATATTGCAGATGGAAGGAAATAAGCAACATTCTTGTACATTATGCTTCATTATTTCAAGAAAGGTAAAACACAACTGAAATGCAAAAAATGATTCATGCGGCATATGGAGAAGGTGCTGTGACTGATCAAACATGTCAAATGTGGTTTGCAAAGTTTTGTGCTGGAGATTTCTTGCTGGATCTGGATATTCCAAGGTTGGGTGGACCAGTTGAAGTTCATAGTAATCAAATTGAGACATTCATTGGGAACAATCAATGTTATACCACACAGAAGACAGCTAACCTACTCAAAATACTCAAATTAATAAAATTATTGGTAAAAATGAAAATGCTGTCTTATTTTATGGAAAAAAACATGAACTTTTTGGCCAACCCAACATAAGTCATGCACTGCAGTAGCTGCCAGCACATCCTAAAAGCTGGAAGAGAGAAGGAGGGAGCACAGAACCTTGGTTCTGGACTTCAAGTCCCCAGAACTGTGAGAGAATACATTTTTGTTCTTTTAAGCTACCCAGTATGTGGTCATTATGGAAGCCCTAGGAAAATAATAGACTATGGAATTCTATACAAAACTAAGCTTTTTAAAATTTTATTTTAAGATTTTATTAATTATTTTCAGAGAGAAGGTCAGGGAGGGAGGAAGAAAGGTAGAGAACCATCAATGTATGGTTGCCTTTCACCTGCCTCCAGCTAAGGATCTGGCTGGAGACCTGGCTTGCAACCTGGCTATGTGCCGGGCTACGAATCAACCAGCGATCTTTTGGGTTTGCAGGCCAGCACCAATCCACTGAGCCATACCAGCCAGGGCTCAAAACTAAGCTTTTAAAGATAAAAAATTTTAATGACATAAATGTGTTCTTTATTCAAAAAGTTACATAATGAAAGAACTTTGGGATGTCTTCACACCTTCTTTTGGTCTGAGACCCCCTGCCCCACTGGGCCATGTCCAGGCCCACAGAGGAGTGCTGGTGCCCTGGGCCCAGGCTTGCCCAGCTACCTATGACCCTGGCCCACAAGATAGAGGATGGGAACAGATGCATTAGGCCCACATGCTCAGCAAGGGCCTCTCAACTTCTCTAAGGGAGAGGTCATACTTCATAGACCCAGCTAGGACCTGTGGACTCAGTCCTTTCCTCAATCTGCCCATGGGCCAGGGAGTTGCCCACACATCCTGCTGTTTCAGACCCAAATTCAGCCTCATCTCCTGCACCACCCCCATGTTCCTTGTGCTCTAGCTGTACTGATCACACTGGTTGTCTCCTGTTCTCAGATTTGCCATCCTGTCTGTCACCTCTGGGGCTGAGCACATGCTGTTTCTCCTGCCTGAATGGTTCTTCTCTCACACTATCATTCCATCTTTAGGTCTAACTCAGATAGCACTTTATCACTGATTTCGCTAACAAATACTAAGCACCTACTGTGTGCTAGGCTCTGTTCTAGCCCCTAAGGATACCACTGAAACCAGCTATAGGAAGCATGTGCTAACCCCTAGAAACCCCAGTTAGGACCCTCATTCGTTTCCACTGTCTCTTCTGCTTCTCCCATCACCTGTCATAATCATTGGGAATGGGGCTGTTACCTTCCACCCATTCCCCAAGGGCAGGGACCAATTCTACCAGTGTACCCACTTAGAAGTGCCCGGCCCCTAACTGGTGATCAAGAACTATCTGTGGCATACCCTATTCCACCCCAGGATGGGGAGAATGGAGGGCTGAAGGCCACCGGACTAGGTGCCATCTCACCTTCAGAGAGACATCAGCCAGGATGTGGTGGGGCAGCTGCAAGTACATAAGTCCCAGGCCCACGATGGCCTCCAGCTCACCCAGGTCAGCTGCATGCTCCAAGTGGAAGACAGCCGACTCACGGTCCCAGTCTTCATCCTTCTCACAGAAGCGCCTGCCCTCATGGTAGCGCACCATGGCCAGATGGACCTGCCAAATAGACCTGGGTGTTGGCTGGATGATCTGGGAGACCAAAGCCCTACCCAAGGGCCCACCCAGCCTGCAGGAGGAAGCAGTGAGTAGAGGAGGTGAAAGCTCAACTACTACAAAGTGGCTCTGAAACAGGCATCACTGATACCTTTCCCAAAATGGACTTCCCAATTTTCTTTTCAAGGTCCAGAGCATTAAGCCTTTGCACTTCTAGGGCCACAGCTGAAGGCCTCGGCAGGTGGAGGCGGGAGGAGTTGAGGAGATTCCACTTCTCTACACAGACCTGAAGGGAGAGAACCAAGTATGGTGAGTTTCCAGGCCAGAGAAGCTAGGGACTAGAGATGGTCGTGCTGTCACCAGCCTTTAGCAGCTCCTATTACACAAGTCTGGTTGGTAAGATGGGGAATGAACCCTTATTCTGTCAACTCATGGTGCTGAGGGACAATCACATCAATAGGACACAAAGGCCAGGAGAAGAGACCACAGCAGTTCACTAAAGTGTTTCCCTCATTTATCAATCTGGGTGTTCTTGGGGAGGTCAGACCCTAAGCTGCACATTGGTCAGCTCTCCACATAAGGCACCAGAGAGCCTGACTTCAGGCCTTGCAGCAAGTCTATTTGCTTTCCTCTGGGCATCAGCTGGGTGCTTTCAGGAATATCTCCCAGCTAGCCACCCTTATTTAAAGGTTCTCATAAGATGAAGTCAGGCAGCTGTGTGTGCACCAAATATCCTCAACATCCTCAAATATCCTCCTTTGGCCCCACAGCAAAGGAGGGCCCAGCTCAGAACGCTGATGGTGCCAAGGATGAACCACCCTGCCCTACATCAGGCTGAGCCCTTGACCCAACCAAGGAGTAACACATGGTACATAATGTTCTAAGGGAGCAGAAGTCAAGCCTATGGAGGTGATCAGGGACAGCTCCTGGAGGAGGCCATGCTGGGGGTATCACTGGGATACAGCCCAGGAGAATAGGCTGGCTTGAAGGGGATATGACTGCATGAGGAGGAAGGGACATTGCGGGTGGAAGACACCTGCCTTAGCAAAGGCTAGAAGGTAAGAGGTCAGGTGTGTGTCAGAATCAAGTAGAGAGAAATGCAGTGTTCCTAAGGGCTGGTCATTCCCACCCCTGGGTTATGGTAATGATCACCTGAGATGCTTATTGGAAATACTAACTGGTAATCTGGGGAAAGTTACTTAAGACCCCCATTTTCTCATATGTAACATGGGGGTGGCTAACATCATAGGCATGACTTTAACATGTGAGCTGTAGCTATTTTAATCTCCCCTACAAAACAGGGGTCATCCTGACACCCTCAATCTTCCGCAGAGGCCCCCCATTATCCCACCCAGAGCAAAGGCTCAAAAAGTATTTGCCAAGGGGATTGGCTTCTTTGTGAAATCTTCTTTTCGGAGATGTGAGGCACCTGGGTAGGCTACAGTGATACGAGGGAGGAGAAGCCAAAACAGCCTAGAAAGGCAAGCACAAAGTGACAAGGGTTCCTCCGGATCCTTACCCGTCCAGAGCTTCCCAGGCTGTCTTCATCCAACTTGTACCTCCGGTTACCATGTGAGTGGCCCTGACAGAGACAGAGAACAGAGTTACCCAAAGAGCAGTTCTTTCTCCCCCAAAACTGATCTGGACAAGAACTTCCTCCTGGGAAACTGCTCCAGCCCTCCCAAGGACCCTCCTTTCATGCCACTGGCTGACTCCCTCCAGGTGAAGCAGGAATCCTGCCTGCCAAGCAGGGAGGATGCTTGGTAATAGGCAGGCCCTTGGGCTAGGGTGGTCATAGCCCTCCCCTTGCTCCCGCTGTGTGCACAGATGGAACTGACTAAAAGGCACAGGATCCCAGAAACCTGGGCCAAGTCCTTCCCCTAGCCCAACCTCCCATTGTGTGTCTTTATTTGTAGTAATTGAGCTGAGACCAGAAGGCTCCAGCAAGACTGGCCATAATGCTCAGACTTGGCACAGGGCTAATCCTTTAAATGGCTGTAGCACTGCCTTAGGCTAACCTCATCAGGACACTATGGGAGGTGCCTTGGAAACCTGCCCTTGGGGGTCCTCCCAGGAATGCTGGATCCTGTGCCAGAGCTGGGCCCTCATACCCATACCGGCAGTATTCTGGCTTATTGCTCAACATTATCTCTGCTTAGCCACTTTCAATTTTGTGTCTGACCCCACCACCTTACTGCACTTACTGGTCCCCGTTACCCTCCCTACTTTATCTTTTGCCCTGCATTAATCTTGATCTGAAATGATCTTACTTAGTAATTTACTTGCCATGTTCTCATGGCCCACTTGCATTGCCCCTACCCCTCTATCCTTCTACACAATGAGGCAACAGAAAACTCTAGTCTTGTTTCCTAGGGGTTCCTTACGTGTTCTCTGGGCTCTGGGTCATCCAGCTCACCCCGCTTCTCACTGGGGTATCCGCTATCCCCACTGTTCTCAGAGTCCTATGGAAAGAAGATGGCCTGAGGGTCTCAGTGGTGCTCTGAGTACCTGGTGGTGGTGACATCTGGACATGCCAACCATTTGCCCTCTCTCCTTTGTCCCATCATCTTATTGAGCATTCTGCTCCTCTTGCTCTTACTGGCTGGGTGACAAGGGAGCAGTAGAAAGCAGCGGTGAAGAACTTGGGCTCAGGGCCAGAGTGCTGTGACTCACCAGCAGTGACCTGAGCAGCTGCTCACCCTCTCTGAGCTTCAGTTTCCTTAGCTATGGGGACTCATTATAGCATCTACTTCAAAGGCTGTGAGGATGAAGCCAAGAGTGGGTGCTATTGTTAAGTATGGCTCACCCAAGTCACAGGCAGGAAAACAAAAGACTGGTTAAAGGTATATAAGCCATAGACAAAAAATGCAGCATTGGAAACAATATTTATGATAACTAAGCCCTCTGCCAAAACTGCATAGGTTACCTTGGCATGTTTTTGTTGTTCTAGACCTGCGTTCTGTTCAGAAAGAGAATTGGATATAATTTACAACCCCGAAAACTACAATCATTTGTCTACCAACGTTGAGTTCTGGGCATACCTGTATGTCCCCAACTCATTATTCACCTAATACTTCCATTATTTTCCTTCATTCTAAGAAGTATTTCAAACTGGCAAATAAGAACAAAGAATACTAAAATGAATTCTGTGCACCAATCATCCAGCTTTGATAACTTAATACTATGCCTTAGTTACTTTAGATCTTGTATTGTTTCACTTTTTAGATTTTATTTACTTTTAGAGAGAGGAAAAGAGAGAAAGAGAGAAACATTGATGGACTAAAGACATCAGTTGGTTGCTTCCTGCACTCCCCAAGCTGGGGACCTGGCCCACAACTCAGGCAGATGCTCTGACTGGAATCAAACCAGCATCCTTTTGGGTCACAGGCTGGTGCTCAATCTACTGAGCCACACCAGCCAGGGCTCCTTATGTGTAAACATCTTTTTTTAAAAAAGCTTTGCTTTGCATTACTAGCTTAAATGTGAAACCTGGGTCATTGCAACTGTGTGCAATGAATCCCTGGTCCCTGCTTTGGTGGGATCTCCTACCACATAAGCCCTGCAGACTTCCCTCCCAGCCCCCAACCCCACCCCAGGCCTTTACTCTGTGTGAGTTGAATGGCTACTGTTTCTTTTTCAATATTTAAAATTGAGGTATTATTTATAGACCACCACACTGAAGTGTTGGGGAGTGGAACAAAAGGCTGTTTTTGAAAATGGACTACCAGCCATCCTTGGAAGCTCCAGACAGCCTGATCCTTGCACCCCACTCACTGCACATCCTTCAGCCTCTTGTCCCTCCCTCTGGAATCATGACCAAGCTAAGCTACAAAGAGCTTCATACAAACCCCAGCTCTGGGTCCCTGGGTAAGGCAGCCAACCTCTCCAAACCTTTGCCTTTCCATCTGAGGAATGGGGGGACTACTCACTCTGAGTCGGAGAACAGAGAGGTAAAGGGCAGCAGTCAGGAGGGTTGGTTTGAACCCTGGCTCCAACACTGAGTGACCAAGGAGCAAGTGGCTCAACTTTTCTGTGTCTCAGTGTCCTCATCTCTTAATCAGAGATAATAAGAGTCCTGCCCCAACACTGGTACTATTGGGGGGAAAGGAGCAGGTGCCTGAGAGACAGGCAAGAGTAAGGCATTTTGACAACCATAAGAATGGATGACCTATTCTGAATTCTAATATTGATTCTAGTTCTAGAATAAAATTTATTCTAAAAGGAATTTTAAAAATCTGTTGTTAGGATAAATTGAGAGTATCTATCAAGTCCTCAACATAGCATCTGCTTATAGTGATGTTATTTTTTCCTTCCCCTCAAGAACCCTGAAAAGCAGTCAAGAGTAAACATGAACTTTTGGAACAATCTGATGGTGCACTTGTGATTTAGGTGAGACATGTCTGTAAAGTCTGATTTAAAAATTCCTAAGAATTTTAAATTTGATACCATGATATATTTGCCTGAATACAAATATGATGCTTTCAGTATCTTACCACTGAGTCCCCCAGAGGCCATTCCATTTATCCAACCTGAGAGCACCCAGGCTGACTGCTGTCAGGAACATGTGTGAACCCAGCACAGCCTCCTCACCCCAACACAGCTCTCCACACATAGGTGGCAAAACCAGCTCCAGGCTGAGCTCCGCAGTTACGGACTTGGATTCTTTCCTCGCTAACCAGCTCCAGAAAAGGGAATGGACCCAGCTCCTTCCAAATATACCACTGCCTTGGACAGGAGGCTGAGATTCACCTGTAATCCCCAACCTCTCCCCCATGCCCTCCTGGCAGTGCCTAGAGCAGACCTGAGCTGCTCACATCTGAACCTGTGCATTCACCCTCAGTTCCCATTGGGACTGAGTCTACTCCTATATGCCCTACCCCTCCTTCCCTCTCCACTCACCCGGTGGTTGTCTAGATGGTAACGATCTTGGGGAGCCACATTATCGAGGTCACTGAACACAGGCCAATCTGGGCAGGGAGAAAAGACAGATGATGTGCTGGGTCCACTGCCAGGCACTTCACAAGACCAACCCAGAGCCTAGAACTGACCATAACTGCCACCAAGCCATTTTAATTTAAAATTAAAAAAAAAAAAAAAAAAAAGATTTTAGTTATTTATTTTTAGAGAGGAAGGAAGAAAGGGAGAAAGCAAGGAAGAGAAATATCAATGTGTGGTTGCCTCTCATGAGCCACCAACTGGGGACGTGGCAACCCAGGCATGTGCCCTGACTGGGAATTGAACCAGTGACCCTTTGGTTCATAGGCTGATGCTCAGTCCACTGAGCCACACCAGCCAGGGCTTATTTTAAAGTTTTAAAGAAAGGCGCAATAAAGGGCCTTTAGCACTCAGGGTCCACAGTTTTTACTTGAGAACTTTCTCCAAGTTGCCACTTGGCCAACTATAGGGCCCTGAGCTAGTGGCTTAATCTCTGTGCCTCCTTGGCATTGTCATAATGCAGATATGCTGTGTAACATGTTTGTAAGCACGTGTGCATAGCCTACCATGGGCCCTCATGGGGTGCGGTTTTGAAGGAAGAAAGGCCATTTGTACATTTGGGGCCCAAGGAAGAGCTGAAAGTGGGGAAACCCCAAATGGCTTCAACATCCACCATTTCCTGCTGATCCCTTGTATCTGTCTCCTGCCTTGAGCCCCTCCAGGCCAAACCTGACTTGTCTTCTGTTTTCATGTAGTTTTTATGAATAGTTTTTACATTTTATTTTTTTCTTAAGGATTTTATTTACTTTTAGAGAGAGGGGAAGGGAAAGAGAGAAAGAGAGAGAAAGATCAATGTGAGATGGAAACATTGATCAGTTGCCTCTATGCTCTAACTGGGAACCTGGCCCCAACTAAGGCATGTGCTCTGACTGGAAATTGAATCAGTGACCTCTTGGTTTGCAGGCCAGTGCTCAATCCACTGAGCTACACCAGGCAGGTAGTTCTGACATTTTTAAATGGTTGGGAAAAAATTGAAAGAAAACATCTTGTGATCCATTTGCTTAAGCATTATCTATGGAGTATCTAGACTGCAAATGTAGAGATTGTGTGGCCCGCAAAGCCTGAAGTATTTACTTTGGCCTTTTAAGAACAAATTTATCTAGCCCTGGTTGGTAGCACAGTGGTTAAGGCGCCGGCCTGCGAACCCAGGGGTCGCAGGTTCGATTCCCCAGCCAGGGCACATAACCAGGTTGCAAACCAGATCTCCAGTCAGGCCTGTGGCTGGAGGCAGGTGAAATGCAACCATACATTGATGTTTCTTTCCCTCTCTGCCTCTCTCCCTTTCCCTCTTTCTAAAAATAATGAAATAAAATCTTAAAAAAAAAAAAGAACAAATTTATCGACTCCTGCTCTATACTGATCCCAAAGCCTTCCAGTGGGGATGTCTAAATGCTTCTTTAACATCTGCTTCTGAATCCTCTCCTGCTCCCCCACAGGCACCCTTGTCCCACAGCTGAATAAACGGCTGCACCACCCTTTCAGTTCTCAGGCCAAATCTTGGCATCAGCCTTGCCTCCCTTTTTCCTGCAGACCCCACATCCATATGGTCAGCAAACTGTCACTTCAACTTCAGAAACAACTGTTTTTCTCCTTTGACCTAGCCATATACTAATAATCCACTTCCTGAGGATTGAACAACCCTCAGCCTCCTGTGAAAACTTTATTGGACTATGCTCTTGAGTCCCTTAAATACTACCAACCTTTATTTGTTAATACCTTATTTAGAATTTCTGTATTATGTATTTGTAAGTAAGGTTTGAATATAGTTTTATTTTTCAGTGTTTTGCCAAGTTTTGCTAGTTTCATAAAACACACTAAAAAATGTTTTCTACAATATGGGTTGTTTTTATAGTATCCGCATGACCTGCTGCATGTTGAACATTAATTAAAAGAACTCACCTATAAAACCCTCTGGACCATGGATCTTTTTGGTTAATGTATCTGATTTTCTAAGATTAGGTGAAGCTAGTTAGTTGAGCTCTATAGACTGGCACCTGTCCCCTCCCAACACAAGGACCAGGAACCAAATCGCCACTCACGGAGGTGGTTCAGTTTCTGGCTGTGTGGTGTGGCTGAAGATGGGGAAGAAGAGAGAGAGTCGAAGGTCATGTCGTTCATGTTCTCATCTCCAGAGTTCTCTGAAAGGCGGAGGAGTAGGGGTGGCCGGCTCCCAGAGAGGGTCCTTACTCCGGGGCTCCCACACTTTTCCTCTGTCCCCCTCAAGATGGTCTTGGCTGATTGCTGGAGAATTAACAGGGGCATTCATGTCACACAGGCACCATCAAGGGAGTGAGGGGCTCTTCCTGTTGCCTGTTGTTGTCCTGAACTCTGAGGCTATATGGCTCTTATACATGTCTGTTTAGGGACTGGTGGAAGATCTGAAAATAATCAGTGAGGATTAACCCAAGGAACATCTGGGATAGGACCCAGCATTCCTCAAAGCACTAACCACATTTCCCAGCCCTGACCTGGGGGAATAAATATGACTACATATTCAGAATACCATGCTGGTCTTTGCCAACATTCTCTTGTGGTAGGGGTGGAGAAGGCATGTCCTGGACACAGCGAGGTGCCTAGGGAGCCAGGTGCAAGTCCAGTCCAGCTGTTTGTCAGCACGTAAACAGACACACACACACCACACACCTCTCTCTCAATCTCCACACACCTGGTCTCCTCACTCTGGTCAAAAATGGGCCCAAATCAAGCAGACCCCATTCACTCTATTAGTGGGACACTCAGGAAGGCTTTGTGCACTGACTTGGAGGGGTAAGGGGCACAGATTTGACTGAGATTCCTCTGGTCCTGATGTTCTTCAATTCAGCATTGCAGGCCTGGGCTGCTGTCCCCCAGTGAAGCATGGTTTGCTGGCCTGGCAATAGAAGGGCCTGCCAGGCCCAGCAGACTCACACCAGGTACCCACCAGCAGCTTGGTGTTCTGATTCACTGCATCTTGCTCTCTTGGAGAGAGGTCGAAAGGAGTGAGGCCCATGCTCTGGCAAATCTGGTTGCAGGCATGAGAATAAAAGAAGAGAGCCATGCCCCGGACACCTAAGGACAGAGTAGTGGTGTCAGGACCATGACGTGGACGTAAACCATACTGAAAACGGGGTGGTGTCCAAATGTCCTAGGCCCCCATTGCCACAACCTTGGCAAGGCCCAAATGCCGACTTGGCCTTCTTTCGCTGGGAGTACAAAGAGCTGGGAGACTTGAGGGAGGGGTATATGATCTCCATGGATACAGGCTGGCTTTCCCCAGGTACCTAGGTTACCATCTCCAAAGTCAGTGCCCTTCATGGTGTGGATCTGTGGGTCGGTGTAGAGGTCACCCACACCCTGGATGTCCACCACAATCAGCTGATGCCCGGAACGCTCAAATGTGAAGTGGCTGAAGGCCTGTGGGGGACAGGAAGAAAAAGGTGACAAGAGACCAGGCTGTGGGCTGTGTGGACATTGGCCAGCCACTCCTTTGAGAGACTGGGATACCCTAGCCCTGCCAATGATGGGGGCCTTCTCTGCAAAGGTGAGTTGTTTTAAAGGAAAAGACAAAGGAAGGAGCCCTACTTAATTTGGTAGAAACCTCTGAGTGACTGACAAAGCTGGCATAGAATAAAGGGTGTCCTTTGAGATGCTCTAGGGGGCTTGAGGACCTCTGGTAGTGAGACCCTTTCCCCAAAGGGACCTTTCTCTCCAGGGGCCTCACCTGTGGCGTCAGGCGCATGATGTCATCACGAACGAAGCCAGAGTTAGAGTTATACTTGATGTACTTGCCCTCGATGTAGTGCTCCAGGTGGAAGAGGGGCTTGCCTGGCCTTTCCTTCAGCTCCACAACACACATCTGCATGATATCCACCTGGTGGAGGGAAGGTAGATCAGGTGGGAGGACAGGGCCCTGGTGAGAGCCTCCTCTAACAAGAGGCAGGAGCAGGGAATTGAGATGAACCAGCCTGCCAGGGCCCTATTACTTAGCAGCTCTCTGAGGCAGAACTGCTAATCATCCCCCGAATCCACTGCCTGCTTTTCCTCTGAGAATGTAAACCCATGCTACAGCCTGAATGCATTCCTGCCCTGAATTCAGGTTATAATCTTAACCCTCCCAGGTGATGGGATCAGGAGCTGGGCCCTGTGGAAGATCATTAGGTCACAATGGTGAAGCCCTGATGTGTAAGGGATGAGTACCCTTAGAAAAGAGACCCAAGGAGCTCCCTTGCCCTTCCACCAGATGAATACACAGCCAGAAGGTTCTGGAAGAGAGTCCACACCACAATGAGGCCACAGCAGCACCTTGATCTTAGACTTTCCAACCTCTAGTAATAAATTTCTGTTGTTTATAAGTTACCTGACTTATGGCATTTGTTATAACAATCCAAACAAAGACAACCCCCAATGCTGAGTTTTAACAAGATGCATATTTACCAAGTAAGGATGGCATTGCTCAGCTTGCCTTGCCTAAGTATAATCATGTGACCAAGCCCAGCCAATGCAAAGCCAGCAACAGTGATATCATTCCAGCCTGCTCCCTCTCCTTTGGTACCTTCTTGAGGCTGTAAGGTGGATATCTGCCAGTGAGCCAGAACTGCCCACGGGTCCAGGCGACCCCCAGGGGATGGCAGAACAACAAGACAGAAGGAACTAGGCCTCTGGATGACTTAAGGAAGGCAAAGCATCAGCCCACCCTAAGTATCCCAGTCAATGAGGGACTGTGAGATAAGAAAGATATCATTTCACATTAGCATACATTCATAGTCTGTCTGCTCAGTGACTTGGCTTGTGCCTTACATTAATACTGTGAGTTTGGCCAAGTTATTTTACCTATCTGTCCCTCTGTTTCCTCACTTGTGGAATATGGATCTCAGGCTTAGCATGAGGATGAAATTTCTTGATACCCAAAAGACTGTCAATATTTACTGATGTCATTATTATAAGCAGGAACAATTCTAGAGTAATATACAAGGTTTGTCCCAAAAGTATCAAGCCAATGTCAACATAATTAAAACAGTTTGCACAGCTGATACTTTCAGGACAGACCTTGTATACCAAGCTGTAAATAGTGGGAAATTGAGGGGAACTTAGACATTCCTTGCTGAATTTTGCACCAAATGTATTTTCAATTTTGCACACAGAAGAAAATATGTCAAGTACCGTGTTGGGTGTAAGTGGGACAGTGAAGACCTGTGGCTCTAATGTGTGATCTGTTACACAAAGACCTGCCCATGGCACCATCTCCCCTCAATGTGGGTCAGGATTCCCCAAAGAAATGAGCTCCCAGGGAGCTAGCTACTTGGCTCTCACCAGGTGGGCAGATGAGAGCTGCAGAGGCCAAAGGGGCCCAGAACTAAGAGCTGAGAACTGCCCCAAACAACCAGCCTGAAGGGCAGTGTAGCCCTTCCAACTCAGAGGGTTCTTGCACAAATGCTGGCTCCCTACCTACAAGGAAGTCTGAGGCCAGTGGGCCACCTGCTTTGCTAGAGGGCTCACTGGGTACAGGCACAAGACAGTCAGCTCCTTCTCAAACACTCATATCCTCTCCCTTCATTAATTTAACCACATTATCATTAACTGACCACCTAGGCACTGGGGTACAGAGTGAACATGACAGAGAAATCCCTGCCCTCAGGGGACAGAGGCTATTCAAATATTAACTACATGAACAAAATTCTGTCAGACCCTGCTAACTGCTCCAAAAAAAAACAAAAAGAAAGAAAGAAAGAAAGAAAGAAAGAAAGAAAGAAAGAAAGAAAGAAAAGAAACCAGAACAAACAGAATGACATGACAGAGTGACAGTGGTAGAGGGTCTGGGTAGTCTCTGAGTAGGTGACATTATGAGTTGAGACCTGAACTAAGAGAAGGAGTTCACCACACAAGGATCGTGGAGACCTGTAATATAGGCTGAGGGCACAGCCAGGGCAAAGGTCCTGAGGCAAGGAAGAGCCCCAGGGATGAAGACAAGGGAGGCCTGGCCAAGGACTAGCTAACTATTGAGGGGGACCACAGGTAGTGAAGGTGGAGACTGTGGCTTTTTAAAATTTTTATTTATTGATGATAGACAGAGAAGAAAGAAACTTTGATTTGTTGATTCTAGTATGTGCCCTGATCCAGGATCAAACCCACAACCTTGGTGTATCAAGATGATACTCAAACCAACTGAGCTGTCCGGCCAGGCCTAGACTTGTGTCCACCTAAAGTGCACACAGTTAAGGGTTCTGCGAACAACAGATGCTCAATAAGTTCTTCTGGTTGCCTGGAAATGTGGCTCTCCTGAGGCACCCAGCAGAGTGCCTTGTATCTAGTAGGGGCTCACAAACTGGGACAGCTGAGCTGTGAATTTAGTCAGGGTAGAGGTCTGGGGTGCCATTTCCTCAAATGCCCACAGGCAACAGGTAATTCTCTGGCCTCCAGCCACTCAACAAACTGGGACAAAAGTAAAGAAGTTAACCAGGCAAGTGTTTGGAAAGCCTGGATTTGAACACTGGCTCCATTTCTGCCTGTTGATGCAGTTCACTTAACTTTAACCCCATTTGAGTCTTGGTTTTCCCAGGAAAAGATATCCACACCCCTCTTTTCCTCTGCTTTTTCTTGAAAATCACAATCTCAGCCCCAGAAGAAACCACATACCTGGCCCTAACGGTTGGTACATAGTTTAGGTCTGCCCAGCCTGTACATTCCCTTCCTCTGGCCATTGTAATTAGCTCAGAGACAGGCACCTGACTTGATTGAGCCAATGAAACCCAGCTCTGAGGCTTTCTGGAGAGTTGCTGAGAAGACAGAAGGCAAGGCTGCAGCCACTGGTGGCCAACACTCCACAGCAAGCCAAGAAGAAGCCTGCAAGTGATGCCGGCATAGAAAGACATAGAAGCTGGAGATGGAGGGACATTCCCAACAACCTCAGTTTAGTACTGGATCCAGCCATGCATGTGGTCAGCGCTATTTCTCAGTCCCACAGAGTAACGCATTCCTTTTTTGGGTTAAATTCCCTCTTTGGGTTTCTTTCAGTTGCAAACAAAACTCCTATTAGATCCCACAGGTAAATAGGATGAAAACATTCCAACCCACCGCAAACAACCAGAGCACTCTATTTTTAGGAATAAATGACTGCATATACAGCACCTGGCCAATAAATGGCAGTTGTTATTAGCTACTCTAGTTAAGATGGTGAAGAAGAAAACCTGTTGACTGGCACCACCATCACCCTCCTCTCCTGTCCCTAGTGGGGGCAGATGGGAAGGACAGTGCCACATACCTGCTTGGGGGGCTTGTGCCGATTATACTCCTCTCCCCAGAGCTTGGCCTCCATCTGTAGACGCACGTCCTCGAAGTACATGTCCCTGTCCACTGACTCAATGTAGCGCTTTGCCACATAGTTGGAGGCCCCCTTCCACTGCTGGGTGTGCAGGAAGTTGGAGAGCTTCTTCCTGGGGAGAGGCAGCAGGGGGCCCACCTGGACACTTAGGTTCACCAGGGGCCCAGCCTAGATTCCTGAAGACAAGGACCCCTGGCTGAGCCAGGAACAAGCTGTGGGAGATGGGAGGGCCTTCCCTATTGCAGGGTAAGCTTCACAGAGCTGGACAAGGGACTTAAAGGATATTGGTAAAAGTCTCCTATCTCACACCCCTTGGTCTCCAAGGACCAGTGAGTCAAATACCATTTGTTCTCCCCAACCTCAGCCCCACAGCCAGGCCCAACATGCAGTCCAAGGAAGACCAGATAGAGAGGAGCATGGGCTACAAGAAGCACAGGGCACTGACTCCATTCCTAGGCCAGAAATGTCACAGTGACCCTGCTCTCAGGAGCCTGAGGGAGTCTGGGCAGGGCCCCAAGAGCAGGCTCTCACTTACGTCCTGAAGCACTCTCTCATTGCTCCACGGCCAAAGGGCTGAAAGACACCACGAGGGAGGAATTATCAGTCCCCCAGAATCACCCCTGTGTCAAGAAGACATTTCCCCTTGATGGCACCCACCAAATGGACCTATCTTAATCCTAAAATCTCTGGCCCTCCCTCCTGTACCCCAGCTCTGAAGCCTGACAGACTTCCAAACCTGGAGGCTGCAGGGGTAAGAGATTGCACCATTCCCTGACCCAGCTGAGTGGGAGAACCCTCAGGGGGTGAAGATTATGTGAGCAATGGGATGGGGGAGACAGTGTGTGTCAAAATATGTGTTTGCAGCCCTGTCTGTAACAGAACCCAATGTTCAATTGTATCATAAATTACATTTATTCATTTGGTGAAATACTGCACAGCAATGAGACTGAAAATATTACAGTATCAGCAACAATATGTACAAAGCTCATAGACAAAATGTTGAGCAAAAGACGCTATACTAAAAACCACACCTACTTTATGGCTTCATTTATATGAAATACACAAAACTGTATTTGCCCAAAAATGGGCAAAACTGACCTAGGGCAACAGAATTCAAGCTGGTATGAAGGATAGTGACTGGGCTGAGGGGCTCCTGGGGTACTGATGTCATTCTGTGTCCTGCTCTGAGTGCTGGTTACATGTGTGTTCATCCCATGAAACCCACTGATTTGTATGCTTTTCTGTTTGTGCAATATACTAAAGGAAGTTTCGCAAAATAACACTTCCCCTCACTCTGCAGAAAGTCCTCTATTTCCTAGTCTATTTCTTTTTTCAGAAAGCTGGTGGCCAGGCATTAAATTCATGTTACAACTCAGCAATAGGTGGTGACCTGCAATTTTAGAAAACTGATATAAATATTTTCAGTTGACTGATTTTCAACAAGAATGCCAAGCAGGGTATTTTGATCTAGGATGAATATATGAAATTTCCAGAATGCGGAAATTTACGGAGACAGAAGATAGCTTAGCGATTGCTCAGGGCTGGGTGCAGGGGAGGTAACTGGGTACTGACTGTAATGGCTATGTATGGTGTTTCTTTTGGAGACAGTGAATTGTTCTGGAATCAATCATGGTGATGGCTGCACAACTCTGCAACATGCTAAAAGCCACTGAACTATACATGTTAAATGAGTATGGTGTATGATGTGTAAATTATATTTCAATAAAGCTGTTATAAAAATTAGATATACAGCCCTGGCTGGTATGGCTCAGTGGATTAAGTACCAGACTGTGAACCAAAGGGTTTCTGGTTTGATCCCCAGTCAGGGCACAAGCCTTGGTTGCAGACCAGGTCTCCAACTGGGACGTGTGAGATGCAGCCACACACTAGTATTTCTCTCCCTTTCTCTCTTCTTTCCCTTCTCTAAAAGTAAATAAAATATTTTTAAAATTTTATATACAGTACTATAAAAGAGCTTCCCAGAGTTAATAAAGTAAAGTGGGTATGGAGGAAAAGGAACATGAACTAAAATCAGCTGGGAAAACTTGGCTCAGCCCTGCTCCTCTGGGCTGGAAGATCTACTCACCAGAGATGCCATCTTGATCAGAACGTCATCCTCCAGCCACTGTCCAGTGACAGCATTGTACCTGCAGAGATCAGAACCCACCACAGGGTGCAGTATCCATCCCCTGGTTCTGTCACTTACTAGCAAAAGACTCCCTGCTGCTTCGGAATCAAGCCCACTCTCTACTTGGTGGCCCAGGTGACCTCCTGGGTTGGGTTTGAGGATATGTTCCCATCTTCCCAGCCCCCCCCCCCCCCCACCGGCCTCCTTCCTTTCCTCAAATACAGGATGCCCTGTCCACCATGTGTCCCCAGCACTTACTGTTGTGCTGTGGGCGGGCTCCCCAGACTATGACACACTGGCAGGCCCATGTCTGTCCCACTCACTGCAAAGCCTGGCATATGTGTGAATACTTAACAGATGAATGACTGAATAAGTAAATAGCCTGATTATATAACCAGGCTGCGTAACAATGGTGTGTTCCAGTGATAAGAGACCTGATTAAGATTACTGAGGAGAAGTAGGAAGGACTGTAGGAGAAGTTTGCTGAGGCAGGGGGAAGTGGTCTAGGATGGGACTGGCTGAGAAGCTGAATGCCTCCAGAGCCAATGGAAATAAAAAGAGAGCTGGCCCTTTGGCTCCTCTTCCTCAAGGATGCCTGGATGATGGTGCTGCAGCTGCCTGAATTTCCCAGTTTTGATGGGAAGGAACTCTGGGCACAGCCTAGGATGAGGCTGGCCTGGCAGAGGGTGGCAGGTTTATTCTTTGGGTGTTCCTGAGGGCACAGACTCTGAAACACAAGCCTGCCATTCTTCCAAAATTCTGTAGCCTTTGTATTTATATTGTTTAGTTTGTAAACCCTACAGAAGCTAACAAGGGAAAAGCTAGGAGAACCCAAGTGTTAAGAGTTTAGCCTTAATTGATTTAGGCTTAAGTAATTAAAACTGTGACCTGATAGGCTTAAGTGACTGCTTTTGACTAAAGACTCCTTTCCTGTATCACCAAACCTTTGCCTATGGAATTTTGCCAAGGGGGTGGCAAATTGCTGTTTGGTAAAACCAAGGCTCCATTTGTCATGGGCCAGCCACCAAACTGCCCTGATAGGCCAGAAGGAATAGAACTCACCCTCCCGTGCAAGTGCTGACCTTGGCTGCTGGCACAGACCCCAGAGCCCACTCAAAAGTGGGCATCCAGCAGTGGGAAGGGGTGGCATGCCAGGCTCTGAGCCTTTCCTTGCAGGGCAAGAGCAGGAGCATGTTGCTTAAAGGCGGAGAGTGCCCCACTGTTTCTGAATCCACCCCCTCTTTGGGCAACAGCACCCCACTTTTCCTTTGGGAAACCTTGTCCTCCATTCTCAGAGTATGTGGACTGGATGGGGCTGATTCTCAACACCCTGGCTTATGGTATGTGACCAGAGCTGACCAATCAGAGCAATGCTCCCTGGTACAATAACTGGTTCAGAGACTGGGATATAACCAAACCCAGGTCAATGAGATTCAAATATAGAACTTTTGTTTTAAAATTATTGAAAAAGAAAAGATCCACTGAGTAAGATGAAATGTGGGGCTCCCAGGGGTCTCTGTGCCACTGATGAGAGTCTGTCTGAGGTCAAAATCAAAAGCATCCTTGGAGCAATCTGGATCCAGCCATGCCTGAAGCCCACATATAAGGTAGGGGAAAAGTAGGTTTCCAGTTGTTTGTATGGAAAATAACACAATAATTAATAAGTGATAATATAAGAATAAACTGTTTCATGTACTCACACTATAAAACTACTTTTGCCCCACCCTGTACATGATCCAAACATTCCCTTCTATCCTTAAGCCACTGTGTATCCAGTTTCTGCTATCTGCATTCAACAGTTCTGACTAATTTGAAGGTACTGGACTGAGTCAGAAGGTTAGCTTATTGTTGAGTTGGCCAAAAAGTTCGATTGGCTTTTTCCTGTAAGATGGCTCTAATAGCCCTTAGTTGTCTTTAACTTCATTCAAATCAATTTTGTTAGATTGCATTATAACAGCTGTTATATCAGTGTACATTAAAAACAAATGAACAAACAAACTTACCAAATAGGTGAATTATGGTGTAGCCATTTTAATATTAAAGGAAGAAAATAAGTGACATTTTTGGCATATTATGCTTTATTATTTCAAGAAAGGTAAAAACACAACTGAAACCATGCCCCCTCCCCCCAAAAAAAACAGATAGATAGATTTGTGCAGTGTCTAGAGAAAGTGCCTTGACTGATCGAACATGTCATAAGGGGTTTGAGAAGTTTCGTGCTGGACATTCCTCGCTGGATGATGCAATGAGGCTCCAAGGTCAGGTAGACCAGTTGAAGTTCATAGTGATGCAATCAAGAGAACAATCAACAGCATATCACACAGGAGATAGCCAAATCAATAAAGTTATAGGTGAAAATGAAAAATGTGTCTTTTATTTTATGGAAAAAACCACACGGACTTTTCAGCCAATCCAACAAACCTGGTGACTCTTGCCAAACCCTTCTCCCTGAGAGAATCAGTTTGGATCATTCTGAGCTGGAGGGGTCTAGAGAGTCATAAGGTAGGGGTGGGACCCAGGGCAGGCCCATACATCCACTAAAATTATGAGCAATATTAGGCATATGTGTGCAACTTTCTGAGATGGCTTTCATCAGTTTCTCAAAAGGGGTTCCAAACACTTAACATAATTCCTAGTTAGGCTTTTCTCAATGATGAAATATATACAGATGCTTAAAACAGTGTCTGGTATATGGATGATTCAATAAATAGGGTCCCTCATCACCACTATCTTCATTATTCTTATTACATTAATGGTGGCATTTTGTGTGTCTTTTGTTATGTTTTTTATCCTTTTCCTGAAAACACCTAAAAACAACTCTTTTTCTCCCTCTGCCTTTTCAAACAGTAAGTCTAGACATTCCCAATGATGTTTGCAAATTTTTCTGGGGCCAAGGCACTGAAAAGCGGGTGTGCTGCCCTTTAGGCCCTTCTACCCAGTAACACTTGTTAGGGTCACATACGGAGATGATGGAGCCATAAGATGGAAGTCACCCTGAAAAGCTGCTCAAATCCCACCCATCTTCACCTGAGCAAGAAACATACCTTTGTTGCATTAAGCCTTGGGAGTATTTGTTACTGCAGTTACAGCTCAGCCTAGCCTGTCAAATACATACCTTATAGGACCACAGTGAGGATTAAATGAGATAATACATAGTGCCTGAAGCATACAGACTCAAATATTGGCTGATGTTATTATTATTACATTATCTTTGACCTCCAAGGATACTCAGACCTCACTGATTCTGAGCGGGAGCAGGTCCCAGGCCCCAAAGGACTCCTGAGCCCTTGGGCCCTACAGCAACCCCAAAACAGCTGCTGACCTGTGACGTGTGGCATGTTCAGTGGTTATATCCTCCAGGTGGAACTCAGCCCAGGGGTCGGGCATATGCTTGGCCTTTTCAATTGCATGCATCCAAGCTTCCTGTGGAAGGCAAAGAGCATGTCAGACCAGAGCAGGAGGGTGTGGCTCCTCCAGCCATGTGATTTCCCTAGTATCTCCCATCTCGGGTAGGCAGACAGCATCTATAAGACAGGAACACTCCCATTTGCTATCCTTCAAGGAAAACAGTCCCCCAAAGACCTTATTTGCTCATTAGCACAGGCCTCCAAGGCAGAAGTGGCACATCTTAACTGTGAAAACAAAGAAGAAATGTAACATACATAGAACAACACATATCACTTCACTTGTAATCAAAAAGTTGAGAATAACTTCTGATCAAGATGGTAGTGCAGGCTCAACTACAAGAGGAAGGTGTACTCAGTCCACACGAAGGGTACAACTTGAGAACCCACTTTGGGGGATAAAGGAGGCTGTGCCTCTGGACTCTATAAAACACCTACTATATCACAGGTGGCAAACACAAGGCCTGAGGGCCAAATTTGGCCCTCTACCTTGTTTTATCCTGCCTGGTACCTTGTTTCTACTCGGCTCGCTTAACTGTTAAGTAGTAGTTACATTTACTCATCCTAAAATTACATTTGGCCCTTCGAAGGCAGCCTCGAACCTGACATGGCCCCTGGTGAAAATTAGTTTGACACCCCTGTACTACATTATGCCACATTACCAGGACAGGGAATCAAAGCAACGCTATCTAGTACATAGAAACAAACACAGAGAAGCTGCCAAAATGAGGAGACAAAGAAACATGGCTCAAATGAAAGAATAGATCAAAACTCCAGAAAAAGAGCTAAATAAAACAGAGATAAGTAATCTGTCAGATACAGAGTTCAAAATATTGGGTATAAGGGTGCTCAAGAAATGTAGTGAGGGCCTCAACAGCATAAAAAAGACCCAGTCAGAAACAGAGGATACACTAATTGAAATAAAGAACAATATACAGGGAAACAACAGTAGAGTGGATGAAGCCAAGAATCAAATCAATGATTTGGAACATAGTGAAGCAAAACACAACCAATTGGAACAACAACAAGAAAAAGGAATCATATATACATGCATGTGTGTGTCTGGTCACATATATACATACACACAGGGAGCATGCAATAAATTGGCAATAACTTTGCATCTCCTTATTTCACATGTTTTTTATTAATTTTGAAAAACTATGTTTCTAAGGAACACAGTTTATGGACTGCTTCCAGGGTAAATTGTTAAGGAAATTGCAGACTTCAATAACATCCCTTTACATATAGTTTACAACATGAAGATGGTGTATAATGCTGATCCTGATGTCACCACACCAAGGAAAATGCATAAGGTACATAAGGATTGCACAAGTCCACATATTGTACACAGAATCCAGGAGATCATCAAAGAAGATCCAGGAAAGTCAATGCACACCATAGCAAGAGAACTACAGATGTCAGATGAAATGGTTTGCAGATTATTGCTGAAGATGTCAGACACAGATCATATGTTCTTAGAAGAGGCCAGTTTATGACACAGCAGACAAAGGAAAGGTGCTTTGAAAAAGCAAGGAAACGGTTGACAAAACTGAAAAACCCCAAAGAAAAAAAACCCTCTAATTTTCTTCTCCAATGTAAAGAATTCTCAGCAGGACCAAATAGTCAACAGAAGAAACAACAGATGGCTCTGTGAGAATCTTAATGAAGTCCCAATTGTCATGAAAACAAAATTTCCTGCTACAGTGATGGTGTTAAGGCATTGTCAGCAATGAAGCAGATATCATGACTCTGCATTTTTTCCCACAAGGCTTGAAGGTGACTGCTGTTTGCCTTAATATTTTTAGAGGAGTAATTGTACCATGGATGAAGCAAGTTGCAAATGGATGTCATTTTATCTTCCAATGCACATAATGCCAAAAAGGTGCAAGAATTTCTCAGTGTCAATGTTCCTGAATCCTGGCTGAAGAAAATCTGGCCTCCTAGTTGACCAGATGCAAATCCTTTAGACTATTATGTATACAGCATTTGTGAAAGAGAAATAAAGAGGCTGTTAAAGCTAAGATTGAAAACATTATGATGTCCATGGATAAAGAAAAATTAAAGTGTGCTCAAGATTCTGAAGTCAAATTGAATCTATGTTTGCAGCAAATGGACTTTTTTGAACAATTTAAACAATAGTGACTATGCTTATGTATTTACATGTAAGAATAAATTTATTTCAAAATGTAACACTTTTGTGGTATGTTGTTTATTTTACTAAAATTTTGCCACTTTAACACACATACCCTGTATGTATGCATATATATATTAAGCAGCCTCTGGGACAACTTTAAGGGGTCCAACATTCGCATTGTAGAGGTGCTGAAGGAAAAGAGAAAGAGCAGGAAACTGGAAATCTACTCGAAAAAATAATGAAAGAAAACTTCCCTAATTTGGTGAAGGAAATAGACATGCAAATCCAGGAAGCACAGAAAGTCCCAAACATGTTGGATGCAAGAGATCCACTCCAAGATACATCATAATTAAAATGCCAAAGGTTAAAGATAAAGAAAGGATCTTAAAAGTAGCAAAAGGAAATAAGTTAGTTACCTACAGGTAAGTTCCCATGAGACTGTCAGCTGATTTCTCAAAAGAAAGTTTGCAGGCTAGAAGGCATTGGCAAGAAATATTCAAAATCATGAAAAGCAGGGACCTACTACAGCCAAGACTGCTCTACCCAGCAAAGATATCATTTAGATTCAAAGGGCATATAAGGAGCTTCCGAGACAAGAAAAAACTAAAAGAGTTCATCATCACCAAACCACTATTAAGTTAAATGTTAAAGGGACTTAAATTAAAAAATTATCAAAAGTAGGAACAATAAAATGGGAAAAAATACATATCTATCAACAAATGAATCTAAAAACAAACTAAGCAAACAAGAACAGAGACAGAATCATGGTTACAGAGAGTGTTTTGATGATTGCCAAATGGGAGGGAGGTGGGGGGAATGGATGAAGAGGTAAAAGGATTAAGGAGTACAGTAGGTAGTTACAGAATAACTTCAGGGATATAAAGCACAATATGGGAAATAGAGTAGCCAAAGAACTATACGCATAACCCATGGACATGAACAATGGTGTAGGGATTGTCTGAGGAAGTAGGGGCTGCTGAGTAGTGTGAGGCAAAAGGAGAAATGTCCTTGCTTTTCATTATTTTGAATACTTGCCAGCCCCTTCTTGCCTGCAAAGTTTGAGAAATCAGCTGACAGTCTTATGTGAACTCCTCTGTAGGTAACCCTCTGCTTTTCTTTTGCTGATTTTAAGATTCTCTCTTTATCTTTAGCCCTTGGCATTTTAAGTATGATGTGTCTTGGTGTGGGCCTCTTTGGGTCTAGCTTGTACGTGACTCTCTATGCTTCCTGGACTTGTATGTCTATTTCTTTTGCCACATTTGGGAAGTATTCCTTCATTATTTTTTCACATAAGTTTTCAATTCCTTGCTCTTTATCTTCTTCTTCTAGCATCCCTGTGGTTCAGATTTAGCACTTTGAGATGTCCCAGATTGTCCTTATTCTCTCCTCAATTTTTTCAATTCTTGTTTCTTCATTTGTACTTGTTGACTGTTTTTTTCCTTATGTTCCAATACATTGTTTTGAACCCCAGCTTCCTTCTGTTTACTATTAGTTCAGTGTGGATTTTTCTTTATTTCACTTAGTAGCCTTCATTTTTTTATTTATGCTTTTGCTGTACTCAACCATTTCTCTGAGCATCATTATTCCCAGAGTTTTGAACTTTGCATCTGATAGACCTGGAGTTTTGATCTGCTCTTTCATTTGGGTCATAGTTCTCTTCATCCTCAACTTGACAGCCTCCTGTGTTTGCCTCTGTGTATTAGGTAGAGCTGCCACACCTGTTATGTAGTAAGGGGCAGAGCCTTAACTATTTGTCAGTGCCTCAAGACCCATTTCACTGCTTTGTGGCGCTGCGTGTGGGGGAGGGGTCTGAGAGGGAACAATGCTGCTTGCTCAGCACTTGCCCCTTTTCCAGTTACTTCACCCACTTTCCATATGGGGCTGGCACTCCTCTAGCTTTTGCCTTGGTGATAATTCCCACAGTGGGTGGGTTTGCAAACATTCTAGGATTGTAGGGTTCTCTAAATAAACTCTCCTGAGAGATGGGCAGTTTCTTCCACCAACCCAACACTCACTGGTTTTCACAGTCAGAGGCAATGAGGCTTTATTTTCCTAGCATTGAAACCATGAGCTGGGCAGTCTAACCTAGGGCTGGGATCACTCCCTGAGTATCCCTCCTGGTTTTTACCCACCACATGTGAATGTGGGACCACTGTGGGAGCACTGGTTCCACTGACTGCAGCTGCTGCCTTGCCACTGCCCCCTTACCTCCACCATACCACGTTCTCTCCACCCCAGCTCCCCAGCTCCGCCATTCCTGCCCATCTGGGTGCCTATTTCTTCTTTAAAGCTCTAGTTGTTGGACTTCCATACAGTTCAATTTTCCAGTAGTTTTGGTTATTTTTTGTTTGCTTGTTTTATGGTAGTTGTAATAACCTTCTGGTTGTGTGAGGTGGCAAAACATGTCTGCTTACACCTCCATGTTGGCTGGATGCACTGTTTGCCAAAGTCCTTCCAACCCCCATTCTTCTGCAAACCACAGCTGACTACTAGTATAAATACTCTGCAAGTTTTCTCCTCCACACTTACATGCACATGAGTCTGAGAGCCCAGGGATGATGCACATGTTCTGCCTGCATCTGTCTTAACAGCACCTTGACTGTCTTTCCATTCTTACAGACAGGCTGGGTCGGTCTCATTTCCCCCCGTGGTTGCAAGATATATATAACCGTATAAATGTACCTCAAGGAATTTTTCCCTGAGTTCATGGATAGTTAGATCCTCTCCAACACTTCCTAGTATAAACAGTTCTGGAGTGAACAGCCTCATGCGTAAACCTTTATGTACTTGTGCAAGACCTCTGTACGACAAGCCTCTTAGAAGTATAAATGCTGGATGACACTCCAAATATACATATTTGGAGTGTTCTCCCCAAAAAGTTTCCTAAATTACACTCCAAGAGGCAGTGGACAAATTAAAATGTTTAACACAAACTTGACATCATGCATTTACAAGGTAGTTAGTTGGCATAATAATTTATGGTTTAGGTTTATCATTATTGACTTAACCATTCACCTACGATTTGCCACAGGTAGACTTTGAGATTGTCCCTGGTTTTTCCCTGTTATAAATAACCTTGCAGCCCTGGCTGGTGACTCAGTGGATAGGTGCTGACCTGCAAACCCAAAGGTCACTGGCTAGATTCCCAGTCAGGGCACATAACCAGGTTGTAAGCCAGGTCTCCGGCCTGGTCCTTAGCTGGAGGCAGCTGAAAGGCAACCATACATTGATGTTTCTCTCCTTTTCTTCCTCCCTCCCTGCCCTTCTCTCTAAAAATAATGAATAAAATCTTTAAAATAAATAACCTTGCAGCTGACATGTTTACAACTAAGGGAGTTTCTGCATTTCTGTACTTTACTAAAGTGCCAGTCCTCTCTTGTACTCCAGCTGCTATGAGTTACAGGGTCAGCCATCTGGCCCTGCCCATCCAGGAGCCTGGCCTGTGCCTGAGATACGCAGCTTTCCAACTTCACCTCTCTTAAACAGTGACTCAGATGCTCCCTAAGACACCTAAGTAGGGGCCACCACATTCTATAATGAGTACCAACAGAAATTACCTCCTGGCTGGAGGCTGTGGCACCAACCAAAAAATAGTAAAGAGAAAAATATGTTAGAATTAGTGTTATTTTTCAGCATTAAACTTACCTTTTGTCCCTAAACCCAGAAAAGAGACACAACCCTTATGGGCAACAGATGAATTTAATGCAACTGACACTTTTTAAGAACACAGTATAAAAAGCCCTGTACTCAGATTCGGTTCCCTTGACTTTGATTCCCACACACCACTGACTAGCTGTGGGAACATCCACTTCCTTGTTCATAAATGACAGTGAAGAAAGTTTTGACTACTAGGGGTCTTTTCTCCTGCTCCCAAACCTGGGGTAGAGATGTTCTCCTGAGAAATAGTGGTTCAGTGAGGTCACAGTACTTACTACAGGTAAACAACCACTGCCTGAGCTGAAATCACTGGTACAGGTGTACTATGTATTTTACCCATCAGGTTAGGAAAAACAGGTGTTTATGGAGGCCTGGGAAGTGAGTACTGTCAGACACTGTGAGCAGTTACTACCACCACAGGTGATGAGCCAGGTGATCCAGTGATTCCCATCACCTACCCAAACATGTTGAGGTGAGATGACCCAAACATGGTCAGCATTTACAATGCTATATAACATTGGGCACTGCAAACATCCTGGCTGACCACAGGGAGATGATTTCATACACTTGGTACATAATGATGTTTCAGCCAATGACCGTGGTCCCATAAGATTATAATGGAGCTGAAAATTTCTATCGGGGGAAGATGGCGACAGAGTAGAGAGCAGTGCTGATGGTGTTCTCGAGTACCAAAGCAGCTAGAGGACAGGATAAGGAGCGTGAGACGTCTTCAGGACCCTAGGGATTGGAACGGGCAGCATCTGGACACAGGGGAGCAGAGCCCAGAGGCAGAGGAGGCCAGCGGGACAGTAGGTGAGGCGTTCCCGACCGACCGGCCGGCGGGCCGAGGTCGGCTCTGGGCAGGGGCGGCTCTACCCAGAGGGGCTCGCTGGCAACTGGAAGTCTCAACAGAGAAGTGCGGGCAGCGAGGGCGAACGCTGTAGGGAACCTGGAATTGAACTCTTGCAGGGGAGGGACTGTGAGAGACTCACCCCGGCAACAGGGAGAGGAGGCTCCAAGCAGGGCTAGAGGCAGAGAAGAAGAGTCCTGCGGGAAGCCGGAGCAGGGCAGCGGGAAGCCGGAGCGGGGCAGCGGGAAGTGCACCAGCGGGGCGGCGAGAGGGCCGAAAACAGAGCTGCTGGGCCACTGGGGAAACAGCAGCCAGAAGCCCCTGCGAGGGGGGAGGCCCAGCCCTGCGCAACCACACAGGCCCCCAGGCTCCGCGGGAAACTCCAAGCAGCAGGAAACTCCAAGTAGTGAGCCGGCGAGCCAGCAAGCCGGGAACTAGTGGTGGGGGTAACTGACCCGCCATTGCCGGAGACAAAGGCCACACCACCCATGCCTGGGAGGGGCTCATCACAGAGGCCTGTAAAGGACTCCGAGGAGAGCTGATTGGCTTGGGGGTGTGGTGCTCACCCCGGAAGGGCGGGACAGTGTAGGCGGACCCCAGACAGTGTTGACTGACAGCCACGGCCTCCTCCCGGAACTGCGGGGGTGGGGTCAGTTGTCAGAGGGACCAGCGAAATTGCAGGCTCCCCTGCAGAAGTGCTGAGTGAGCGACCTGGGCAGGAACCTCCACCAGGAGTGGGAGGGGGCTCCCTGCGGGCTCCAGAACACCTGCAGCCCTAAAACCCAGCCAGGCTGCTGAAGGCCCAGCCTACCTGGGGGCAGACACTCAGAATCAGCCCTACTGTGACAATCAGAGGCCCTGCCACTCACCAAGACCGGCTACAATATAGACTATAGACTGTAAAGTCCTGACCAAGAAATAGAGGCAGCATCAGGAAAGGGGTTGCTGCCAATCTCAACCACCTGAATTATACCGAGAGCAATATGAACTATTAAGCCCCAACATATCCTTTGCAAAAGTTACTCCTCACATATTCTTAATCTCCCCCATACCTCAATCCACCCAAATATCCAAGACCCTCCCCAACTCTCAAATTAAAGTCTATTCACTCTGTGGCTATAATGCATTCCCAGTCCTCAATCTAAGTATTCCTCCCTTCCCCAGCCTTTCTAAACCCTTTCTTTATTCTTTTCTTCCTTCCTCTTTTTTTTTTTTTTTTTAATTTTTCTTTTCCTTTTCTTCCTGGTAAAGCCTACAGGTTCTGGCTCCACCTGGACCAATCAGAAATCATAAAGGGGGAACACACAGCTAAAACGTTTCTT
>PVIW01013198.1:0-28465 GCA_004026585.1 Noctilio leporinus | reverse complement strand
TCTCTCTTTTTCTCTTTCTTTCTTTTTCTCTCTTTCATTCTCTCTCTCTCTCTCTCTCTCTCCTTAATACTCACCTGAGAATGTGTTTATTGATTTTAGAGAGAGAGAGAAAGGGAGAAGAGAGAGAGAAACATCTTGTACATCATCCTAAATGAGGGGTTGGGGGAGTGTCAAACCTGCCACCTAGGTATATGCCCTGATCAGGAATCAAACCCACAACCTTTTGGTGTAAGGGATGGTGCTCCAACCCACTGAGCCACCAGGCCAGAGCTTCACTGGAGCATTTCAAGGGAAATCTGGCTTGGCAAAAATTGTTTTCTCATGTATTTTATTTTCACTGCAGGAAAGCAATTTAAAATTTTTAGATGGTATTATCACATCAAACTCTATGTAGTCTGTTATTGGCCGTTTCCGTGATGAATGTCCATGTTTGTCATTTGTAAGTTTGTAAACATGTGGCCTCTTGAGGAACTGCTGGAAAGGAGGACAGTCAATGCAAGGAGTGACAAGGTAAAAGCAGTCCTGTAGAAACAAAGCCCAGTACTGTGTGGCACCTGGCGGAGTCTGGGAAGATTCAATGTGTAGGGTGCAGCTGAAGGCGTCCAACAGCTACCCCCACAGAAGGTCAGTGTCAGCGAGTCAACCCTCCCTTCCTCCCTCCATCACATCATTGACATTTAGCAAGCTTCTCCTAGCCCTAAGCCTGTGGGGTGGGGTATGTGTAGGCTGAGGGCATTTGCCAAGCAGGAATTTATGAACTAGTTGGAGGAGTGGGTTATGGTTAAGCAAAGTAATGTATTCCAAAATGTATTGTGCAGAAAACTATCTCCATGAGCGACTCTTCTTGAACTTTCCTAAACCACTCAACCCAGTGTTGACCCAAAGCTGGTCCCCAATTACTATGGATAGAATGAATAGATGAATATTAAATGCCCTAAGGCATCCTTTGGCAAAGAAATGTATTTTTTAAAGTGTATTTTAAATTTATAAAAATGTTGCAAGAAGGGTACAAAGAAATATTAAGTAGACTTTGCCCACCTATTAACATTTTGCTTTTTATTCTCTCTCTGCACATGTGTGTATGTGTTTATAGGTACATACACAGATATATAGATGTATGTATTCAAAGTATACAAATATTTTTATATATTTATGTATAAAATAAGCGAAATAAATATAAAGCATAAAATTTTATTTCTGAACCATCTGAGGACACATTTTAAACCTCACACCCCTTTATTCCTTACACTAAAAATAAAGACATTATGACACAGTCTATTTTTTTTAAACCACGAAGTTTGGTTTTGATATAATATTATTATCTAGTCTATAGATTTTGTGCAGTATCATTTCAATTATCCCAGCAATGTCCTCCAAAGCTCCTCACCCTGGCCCCAGTCCAGGGTTGTGTCTTCTAGCTAATTGTCACATCTCTTTGTGTCTCCTTTAATCTGGAACAACTCCTTAGCTTTCCTTGTCTTTTGTGACATTGATGTTTGTGAATGGAACAGGTCAGTTATTTTTTTAGAATGTCTCCCATTTTAAAGTTGTGTTATGCTGTCTTATGATTAGGTTCAGAGTCTGCATTTTGGGCAGGAACACCAGCAAAATGATGTGTCCTTTTTAGGGGGACACAATGTCAGTTTCCCCCATTAGTTGTGAGGTGAACTTGGATCATTTGGTGAAAGTGGTGTTCACCAGGTTACCCTTTTTTTCCTTTATAATGAATAAATGATTTTTGAAAGGAATTTTGAGACTATGTAAATATCTTGATTATCAAAATTCCAGCCCTGGCTGGTGGCTCAGTGGACAGGCGCCAGCCTGTGAACCCAAAGGTTCAGTTCCCAGCCAGGACACATAACCAGATTGCAAGCCAGGTCTCCAGCCAGGTTCTTAGCTGGAGGCAGGTGAAAGGCAGCCGTGCGTTGATGTTTCTCTCCCTTTCTTCCTCCCTCCCTGCCCTTCCCTCTAAAAATAATGAATAAAATCTTGAAAAACAAACAAACAAAATAAACCTTCCATCCAATGATTCTCAGCTGGATCAGTTGCTGGGCAGATTACAAGATGGCCAATCATATATATTAGTTGACATTCTTCTGCCAAGAAAACTTTCCCTTTCCTCCCATTTGTTTGTTTGTTTACTTACTAATGATCAGTTCAAACTAATGGAAGTTTCACTTTCATTGAATGGATTATAAACCCATTTCATGGATTATAAACCCATTTCGGCCATTATTTGTTTGGGTGATTGAAGTTTTCCAGAACAATCTGCTTACCCCAGCATTTCCTAAGCTCACTTCCCTGCTAAGTGTTTTCCCTTTGGGACGCCCAAAGGCATCCTGTTGAAAGAGTTCTGTGGGGTTTGTTGGGGCAGATCCTGCAGCCACACAGCTGTGACAGGGGCATAGCCATTCTCTGTAGGAATTCATGGCTGGGGGGCTATGGAACCTTAACTAGGGAGGTGGTGGTGGCCTTCTGCTAAGTCAGGATGCAGATGGAAGAGGAATGAAGTGGTCAAAGACTGAGGAATCAGAAGTAACATTGTGTAGTTTCATAGGAGTACGAAGACCAGCTCGGCAGGGAAACTAGGGGGCAAGGCTAAAAATGAAGACTGGGGACATAGGGAAAAGGACTTTGAAAGGCAGCCTAAGGAACCTGGGGGTTACCGTGAGTATGTGGGAGGCCACTGAAACTGTTGAGCAGGGAGCTGATGTGACGTTACAAAAGCAGAGCTAGAGGACAAGAGGACCAACTTGGGGAGAAGGTGGTATAAGGTAAGAGGTCCTAACTGCTGTCTACAGGGAAGGTGATGAGGATCTGTATTTTGTGCATTTATAATTTCTTCTCTAAGAGAAAAAAATATAACTTTGTATGTAAACTTTGTAATCAGGACTTTAAGTAAGCTGTACCTGTGGTATGTAATAAAAAAATGAACATTTTATCTTCTACTTTTCCTTTAAACTTTATTTAAGAGATGCATTCTGGCAGGGTTTTTATTTTTGCTTTCCACCTCTTTGATTACTTCTGGTCAACAACAAAACATCTTATGGTCATTTCTAAGTTGCCTAACACAGATTTGATTCAGGACAGAGAGGCGAGGGCAGCAAGAAGGTTTTTGTTTTAACTGGTGCTGGAATACGGCTTCCCGTCCCCGGGAATGTTCAGTCACAACTGCATGACATGCGGAGGTGCTTTTCTCGGGCCAGCTGCTCTCTGTCAGCCTCCAGTTTTGGGGGGGTACTCTCTACACAGACTCTATCGGAGGTCCAGTCAGCTGTAGTCATTTTTGTTTAGAATGAGTTAAACACCTCCAAGCCAGTTCTCTGTGTGTGTGTCTCTCTTTATCATGCATAGCCTGCCCTAAGTCCACGGCCAACCAACACTTCACATCTTTCGCTCTCCTGAACTCTGGGGGTGCAACCCCAATTCCAGCATCGACATGACACTTTCTTCTTCAGCTTGCCTGGTGAATGCACCTCCAGCTGTTTGGATATGCCAGACCCACCACATCCCCTGTGCGGCCAAAGCCACCTGTTAGCGTCACAAACACCCTCACGAAGTTTGAGGCAGATCCTCCCCTCCTGGCTTTAGGAAGATGTAGGACTCATACTGACTGCAGTGCCCTCTAAAGAAATGCTTATCACAAATTTTCTCCCCTTTACCATCCCAGTCATCCAAAACCCATTTACCCTTGAAACTGGGTGAGGGGCTGTGAAATGGTTTCACGTAGATTTCCTCTGACCATTTGCATCGGGAACTAGCGCTTTACTTTGCAGCAACCTTCTCCATCTTACTGACAATTCCCTCTGTGGCCCTTCGGCTTGAGATTTCGCCTCCGTTTCTGAGATGTGTTAAATGCTGACTGTGGTAGCCCAGTGTATACAGTACTCTGCCATGAACATCGGGGCACAGACATGCTCTCTGCTGTCGGAGCATGGACACTCCAGGAGGCAAACCAGGAGTCTGCATGCTGCTGCTCTCAGTGCCCCTGGCTGCTGCAGGTGTGGTCCAGCAGCTGGAAATGAGATGACACGTTTGATGTGACAAGGGCTTTGCTTTGGTCAGCCCCACATGGCAGGTACCGCTCCTAAGTGCCCTTTGATAGGTCCTGAGCTAATGTATAATCACACATAGTTTGGCTTGAAGTTAATGTGTCATTCTTAAGGGATTAACAAGGAAACTAGTTTAGTTTCATAAGGAATGTAACATATTCCTGTTAACTTTATAACTTCTTCAGTACACAATGGCTAAGTACATCTATGATATATTTTTCTGTTGCTTTTATAGGTGGTGGAGAAAAATGCGGATCCAGAAACAACCCTTCTGGTCTACCTGAGAAGAAAGTGTATCCTTTGGGGTGGGGGTGAAGGAGTGGGGCCGTGAATTAGGGCTCTGACACCTGCATTCTAGGTGCAGCTTCGTCAGTCAGCTGCAACTAGACTGGCAAACCCTGGAACTCACTTGAGTGGTGGGCCTGAAATTCTCAGCCATTGAATAAGGAGAGTGTTCTTGATGTCCCTTAAAGTCTCTTCTAGCCTGAGCCCTAGTAACGCCAAGGTCTGATCCTGGGCCTGCAAAATAAATAGCTCCCCTAGGTGCTCGTTAACCCTGGTGGTGAGCTTCATGGTCATTCCTGCTCGGGAGGAGCTGGGCTTTCCTTAGCCCATCTTTGCCTGGTGCATCTTTGGGCTTGCTGGGGAAAGCTCCCAGCTCTGGGAAGGTGGAGACGAAGTCAGAGGAAATGGTGTTTGTCAGGGAAGAGGAAGGAAGTGGGGACTATGAGGAGGCGCTGTCCATGTGGAAATAGCAATGCTGAGGGGCTTGGATGGGCGATACCCTAGGGGGACTTCGGATTCTGCTCTTCACTCAGTGCCTTTTTCACAATTTCATTATATGCTTATTTTTCAGCTATAGTGTACACTCACTATTATCCTGTATTAGTTTCAGGTGTATAGCCTAGTGGCGAGACCATTAATACTGACAAAGTGTTCCCCTCGCCCCGCCCGGTATCTCTAGGTACCACACATAGTTGTTACCATATTTTGACCATTTCCTGTGCTATACTTTGCGACCCTGTGACTACTGTTTAATGGGCCCCTGCAACTTTTGTTCTTTCGGAGCAGGAAAATACTCTAAGACCCTGGAACAAAAATAATAGTGAAAATATAATAGGAGCTAACATTTAATGAGCACTAAGTGTGTACAGGTGGAGTCCAAGGTGAGTTCCATAGGTTACCTCACTGATCTCCACGGCAGTCCCTTTGACAGGAGGAAGTGAGGCCTACACACAGTAAGGGGTCTGCTCTTCTCGCTCCAGCATTTTGGGCGAACATCTGCAGAGCCTAGACGAAAGCTTGGAGTCACCCCCTTCACTTGCTACCTGTGCCGAAGACTCTTGAGGGGTCCATTGTCGTTTTGACATTGTTCATCCTGACCTCTTGCTTCCAGAGGCAGGAATACACAGTGGCTGATTCCAGTGACATACTTAGGAGCAACAAAAGATTGTTTCAACAGCCACACAAGGGAGCCTGGAATCCAGGGCCTTACCTCTGGTTCAGTTGCTCCCCATCACACGGTTGCTAGCTCTTACAGACCTTGACTAGATTATCGAGCTAGAAGGGGCAGGTCTGGAGGTTCAGAGCACATGAACCTAGTGGGTTTTTGAGATTGTTGACACCAAGTTTAATTTTCTACTAAAGTACTGAACACCCAAAAGCATCATAGGTATTGGCTGGTGTAAAGGTCAACTCACAAACAAAAAACCCTAAACTGAAAGTTGGCACCTAAATATTAAATGCCTGGTGCTTATTGCTGAGAGCTCATTTGTGGGGGTTCCAGGCAAGAAAGAAGACCTCCCTGGCTTCTTTCCTGAAAGAGCCTCAGGCGAGAAGAAAAATGTTGCTGGACTCTAGCTATCATTGTTATTCGTGCGCCCCCAGAGCTGTCTGAACTGCTGCCAACTGATACACCCTAACCAGTGAAAAGAATAACTGAGGAACATAGAAAGTGTCCCTCAAATGTGTTTTAAAAGAGGCAGTGACATGGTGAAGAAGCCCCCACACCTGGAGTGAGATACCTGCTGGAACCCTAACATGCAAGGTAACCCAAGTGACTGTGTTCACTTGCAGGGCTCATGTTGCCTCTTGGCTCATGGTTTGTTTTTGTTTCCATCTGTGGGGAAATAACAGTCCCTGCCCCACCTGCTGACCAGTTAGAATCGTGAAGGGCTCATGTGTACAAGTGCTTCCCAGGCGTAAGATGCTGTACCCCTGTTAGTTATTAATCACACTTTGAAAATGAGGAAAGTGTCAAGGAGAGGATACCCTCAGCTTCCTCCCTCTTCATCGGGTAGCTGGATGGTCAGAAGCCTGTGGGTCTGAGGGGGATGTTGTGGGGGAACGAACTCACGTGTCTTGAGGAGACTGGCCACCATGATGGCTGTTCTCTGGAATAGCCTGTTCCATTCTCACTTTTACCAATGCCAAGTGTCAGGTTATTTATTTCTGCAAGTATGTGCAAGACGTGGCTCCAGTATTGGCCTCAAAAATATCTTCATTTTAATGTCCCCTCATACATCCTATAGGTTGGATATTCAAAAGCCCTGGTCCAGCCCTAATGTGGATTCCTGGACTTCATCAGCCCTGGAAGTTCGGGTCAAAAAGCTGGGACTCTGCAAATCCCAGAGTAGATCAACATCACACTCTGGTCTGGACAGATGTGACAGCTGCCCCACATGCTCAGACTCTGAGATGCCCAAATCACCTGCCTGGGGAGGTCAGGGGGCTGGTGGCCCGTAATACCTGGAAGACACTGACACAAGAACCATCTCCGGGATCCGAGTTCCAGTCAAGTTTAAGTCCTAGAGCTTGAGGCCCGGGGGATGTTATTTGGGTGCTTTCCTGTGGGACCCTGGTGCCTTTTCCCTCAGGGAAGGTGGAAATGACCCTCTTCCCTGCCTCCCTGGGGCTCAGCGCAGCCCCTCTCATGAGGGGTCTGCAGCCTCCCTGGGGCGGGGGCCTGAGCCTGTGCAGGACCGTGACAGCTCTATACTCGCAGGTCTGCCCAGGTATTTCCCAGCAGCCCAATGAGGCTGCTTTTTCCTCTGAGCTCATGTTCCTTAATCCTCGACCATCCAGTGGGGCTGTGCGGGACCAAGCTGGGCTGTGGAGAAGGGGGCTGCGGAGCGTGCACCGTGATGCTTTCCAAGTTCGATCGTCTCCAGAACAAGATCGTGTATCCTTTGCCTGTTGGCTGACTGCCCATGTGTGGACAATGAGTGGTCAGCTTGTGAGTGTGTGTGAGTGTGTATGTGTGCGCGCGCACATGTGACCTTTCTAAAATCCGGACTCATTTCACATCGCATGTCATCCTTCAGCAGGTCTCCACCGCCCCCGGAATAAATTCCCACCTTTTTGCTGACCACACAAAGTCCTTCACAATATACCCCATCCTTCCTCCGCCGTTTCTCCACATGGGCCCAGCACTCCAGCGGTCAGCGTACCCTAGACCCCCATGCAGAGACCATTGTGAACAACTAATACTCCGTACCCATGAATTCCTTGCTCTTTGCATAGGCTGTTTTTCAAGCCTTTGTGAATATCCTTGCTTCCAGGACTTGTCTACATGGCTGATGTTACTAGCTCTTTAGGACTTGGAAAAATACCACCTTCTCTAGGAAGCCTTTCTCGAGCTCCCAAGACTGAGCTCGGTGCCCTTTGTCCGCGATCATTCCCATAGTGCTCTGCGCACAGCCCTCCTGAGCACTGACCATGCGATGCTGAAACTATACCTTCACACTGGCTTCTGTTTTCCTGGGTTGACTGCAGGTTATAAAAGGACAGATTTCATCTTATTCACCTTTATTTCTCAGCTCTCAGCAGAGTGCCTGGCATGTGGTTGGCATTCAATAACTGGTGTTGATATAAGTGAATAAGCAGTAAACAAAGGAGTGGATGTAAGGGGTTGGTGACTTATGTTCTTGGAGGAACAGGAGATGGAGAGGTGGGTGGAAAGAGAGATGCAGAAGTGGCTGGAGGCTCTGAAATGGAAGAGGCTAAGGAAGGGCTCTCCAGAAAGAGGAGCACGCCTTGGGTCTGGAACCTGCCAGGAATGTCCCCTTAGCTCAGCCTGCAAGGCTGGGCTGAGCAAGAGGTATCTGAAAGTGACCCTGGCTCCCTGGCTCCAGCTGGGAGGCCTAGGGTACACCAATGCCTGACCCTCCAAGGTGCTGGACAGGCTCAGGGCCCACTAGAAGGGGATCTACCTTTGTCCCTCTCTCAGAGTCTTGGAGGAGAGGCAAGGATACCTGCAGAAGAGAGAGAGAGAGAGAGAGAGAGAGAGAGAGAGAGAGAGAAAAACATAATGTAGAGTGAAAAGAAATGACATACAGCCTCACAGAGTTTTCCAGGCCCTGAACTCCATCCACTCTGATGGCCTGAGTAGAGAATGAAATGGCCTTAACATGGGGTTGCAGCCATTTTTCTGCCAATGCCTGTCTGGCCCCCATCTGCTCCTTGCACCATGTTGCTGTGACAACAGTGGAAGGGATAGGAAGCACCAAGTCGAGGCTGCATCCTGTGCAGGTAAGCAGAGCAAAGGGAGCTCAGGACAAGCTGCAGACTTGCTTTGGGTTGTTGGGCTGAGTGTCACCCTTGGGCAAAGGGAACACCTCCCCTCTTCTTTGGGGATGGGGAGGTGGGGTCTATGAGGCAGAACGAGGAGGAGGTGCCCAAGCCGTAGCTCTAGCCTGCAGAGGGGTGAATGTAATGCTGCACGACTCCAGGGGAACCAAGAGGCCAGCGGGGCCTGGCGGCTGGGCAGTCCAGCTGCCCCAGCCTGGAGACAGGAGGGATGGAGGAACGGCCTCACCTTGAGCTCCAGTATGCTTAGGAAACCCCCGCCTTCCCAGACTCAAGATTCCAAGTGCTTCACCCCCCTCGATAAAAAGCCCACCTACTCCCTGCTCGGCCAGTGGCAATCCCATTGCACCTCTCACTGGCCCCCTGCAGATAATACAAATGTGGACTGCTAGGCCCCCATCATTAAATGGAAGTAAGCAAGGCCTGACTAAGAGACTAGACAATGCGAGTGTCTGACCAAGGCTTTCTCCCTGCTGGTATCAGGTCACCTGATTAGATTGAAGCAGGAAAGGCTTTTGGCAAGAGTGGGCAGTAATCTGGGGGGGTTTGTGGAGAAAATCAGGATGACCTCAGGCAAAGTGGCATGGAGCACACCTGGGAGCAGAGCACCGTGGGAGGGAAAGACTGTGGTTCCCAGTGCCTTCTGTTAGGGAACCACACTGAGGTGGGGGTGTCTTTGGGACATTGCAGTCACAGAGGGTGCTGGAGCTAGGCGCAGGTCTTAGTCCTGCCTTGACCATTTGAGGAGACCTCCTTCCGAGCATGCCTTCCGCGGACACTGACGTGACTCTGCAGCCAGGGCCTCAGGGGGAACCAGCAGATTACACCCCTTGGGGGAGCATCTGGGGCCGGTTGGGAGAGGGTAGAGCAGGCAGGGGCTGGTATTGCTTTGCTCTAGGGCTTTGTTTCTTAGGGAGGAGAGGGAAAATTATTCAACTTATCAACCTGCAGGAGATATGAGAAGGTTCACTGGGGCTTGTAATTTTCTTTGGGACAAATAGATAAGAGAAAGAATGAGCATTTCACCCTGGAATCATAGCCGTGTAATTAGGCTAAAACCCTGCCTTTCCAATGACACAGCTCCTTTCTCCTGACGCCCTTATTCTGCCTCCCGAAGAAGCTGGAGCCAGAATATTCCACTTCTCCTTGTCCACTCAGTCTTTTCTTTTGGTTTCCACGTCCCGATGCTCCCTCATTCTCCTCCCATCTCTGTTCGCACCTCGAGGTGGCCATTCGTTTGTTCAGTCCCTGTGCTGCAGTGCCAGGGCTCCTTCCCTTCTCCTCCTTCACAGCCTCCCCAGTCGGTTGTATACCATCTACACTTAAATAGTCCTCATACTTGTATCTTCAGCTGTGACCTCTCCTCAGAGGTTAGATTCTTTTTTCCACCTGCCTGCTTGGCATTGCTGTGTGGATGTCTAGTCTCACACATAACAAACCCCTGTTCTTTCCCTACTTCTTTCTTCCCCGGTCATCCTCCCTCTGCATCAATGACAAAGCATCCATCCAATTGCTCAACACAAACGTCTATAGTCATCTTGGAGTCTTTCTCTTCCATGCCACCCCCAATCTTTCCAGAAGTGGTGTCTACCTCTAAATCCAGCAAGAAAACCTTCATTTTCTCTTGGTTTCCCTATTACTGCTTGGTCTGAGCCACCATCCCCTCTTGCCTCAATCGCAACAGTGTCCTGGTCCCCGGTTCCTTTTCTTGCCCCTACAACCCAGTCCCCACCCAACAGCCGGAGTGATTCTTTGAAACAGTGAGTTAGATCGTATCACACAATGCCCCCCGCCCCCCCACACCCGGAGTAAAATTCTGGGTCCCTACCCTGGCTTATGAGGAGCTGCATGATCTCCCTCAGGACTTTTCTTGTCCCAGTGGGTTCCACCCACACTAACCTTTTTGTGACTCTGGCTCACCAGGCTTTGTACCTGCTGTTGCCTCCGTCAGAAATACACTCTCCCCTGATCCACATTGTGGTATAAGATTCAACTTAAAGGTCACCTGTTCAGAGCCACCATTTCTGACTGCTTCGAGAAGCCACTAGTCACTGTGGGTCCTGCCACCCTCTGCTAATTCTCTACATAGCACTGATCTTTACCTGAACCTTTCTGGATATTTATTTATTTACTTATTTATTTAGGTCAATATTTTCCCTACTGGGACATGAGCTTCATGAGACCAGAAACCTCATCTTGCTCTTTTCACTTCCCTGTCCCCATACCATGCCTGGCACATAATCGGATCTCAGGAAATGATTATAAAATGAATGAATAGAAATGCTAGATACTGGCTGGTGGCACAGTGGATAAAGGTGCCAGCCTGTGAACCCAAAGGTGGCTGGTTCAATTCCCAGTCAGGGCACATAACCAGGTTGCAAACCAGGTCTCCAGCCAGGTCTGTAGCTGGAGGCAGGTGAAAGACAACCACACATTGATGTCTCTCTCCCTCTCTGCCTCTCTCCCTTCTCCTTTCTCTAAAAATAATAAATAAAATTAAAAAAAAAAAAAAAAAAGAAATGCTAGGCACTGGGGATATAAGACTAGTAATTATTTATAATAATTTTACTCTATGTAAGTACCAAGAAAGACTCCCATGAGACAAAATAATAATAGTTCTGTGGATGTGGAAAATCTCCTTGTAATGAAGCTATTGCAGGCTTGAATGAAAATTCTGTGATGGTCAATGCATATAGCAAATTCTGTATGAAAAAATGTTCAGTTCTTATGTCCACACTGGATGTCAGGGGTTTCCTTGACTTAAGAAGACAGTAGCATTCTACTTCAGAATAAGATGTATTCAGTTGACTCTGAATAAAAGCTGGTTGAGGAGAATTGCAGGGTCGTGTAGTTAACAAAATGTGACCCGTTCACTGTGTGAATCTTTGCATAAAAAGATTTTGCAAAGATATGGACCTGCTTCCTCCTCTGTACAGTGAAGTGAATGAAGGGTAAGGAGTGCTTCTGGCTCTAATAGTCACTATTCTTTGAAGGGACTTTCCTACTAATAACTAACGTTGGTTGAATTCCCAGTATATGCCAGGTAAATGTTAAGAGTTTTACGTGTAAATGTTAAGAGTTTTACGTGAATTATCTCACTGAATCCTCGCCACAGCTCTAGAGGTAAGTACTAGGACGCAGGACCTGTGGCTCAGAGAAGCTTGGTAATGTGCCCAAACCCACCGTTGGTAAGTGGTGGCACTAGGAGTTTACTTTGTACAGTGACTGCTACCCCACACTCCCGTTGGCACGGCCTGGTTTCAGTTGAGTCATGTACAGAGTCTGAGAGGGGTCCTGCCAACACAGGTGTCCATGTCATCTGCCCCTTTTAGGAGAGAATCGCCAAAAGCCATGGTTCCCAGTGCGGATTCTGCACCCCTGGAATCGTCATGAGCATGTACACGCTGCTCCGGAACCAGCCCACCACTGCTTCCGGGCCCACCATTGAGGAGATTGAGGATGCTTTCCAAGGTAGGGGCCTAGAGGCACAGCCCAGGAGGTGGTACAGCGGGTGGGGCTTAGCGGGGGATCAGTGCAGGGTCCATGTGGATACTGGGAATGGGCTAGGAGTTTGAGGCAATGTCTTCTGGAGAAAAAGTTTAGGCCACCCCAACGTGGTGGCTGAGAATTTGGAGGCTTGGCCCTCTCTTAGTCCGAAGACCACTCAAGTGGTTGGAGACACCTGGACTTGCTGGTTGCCTTTCTGAGGTGTCTTCCCGCCCTCTCTCTGCGCTGGGATGAAGTGGCAGTGAGTGGGTGGCTGGCTCAGAAGACCATTTGGAAATCCACAGAGGCTAGTGACAGTACTTTCATCCATTTCGGCTTTCACCAGAACAGGATTCTGCCAGGCAAAGGCCGTATCTGAGGACAGCAACCATGATTCAGAGCTCTGGGCAGGGGTGGCTTCTCACTTTTCCTCTTCTCCTCTGTGTCTGGGCCTAGGAGTCTGGGTCAGGGGCCTGTTTCTCTGAATCAAATAGAGATGATTCCTCATCCACTCACCATTTCAATCTGTCATTTATTCAATCTTATTGTATTAAGTCCTATCATATGACAGCATTATACAGAGAATTAGGGACACAGTCATGAAAGACCCAATCCTTACTCCAAGGGGTTCATATTTTAAAAAGGAAGAGAGTTTATAATGTAGTTTGATAATTTTACTCATGAAACTGTGACGAGGTACTAATGGAAGTACTTAGAAGGGCACCTGAATTAGTCCGGGAAGTCTAGGAAGGCTTCCTGGAAGAAGTGTTAGATGCTTTCAAGTCAGAAGTACAAGGAAGAGGGGTGTTCCAGGAAGAGAAAACAGAATGTGCAGAAGGCATCTGACTGAGCCTGGAGCTAAGCCATGAACGCCTCACCTGCCCTGGAGCCTGATCTGACATTGCAACCCCTTCCTCTCCGCAGGGAACCTGTGCCGCTGCACAGGCTACAGGCCCATCCTCCAAGGCTTCCGCACCTTTGCCAGGGTAAGTGGTCCCAGGACCCCCGTGGCCCTGCTCTTAAAGCCGCAACACTCAGGAATCACAGCTGGGCAGGACGCCAGTGGCCTCTGGATTACAGAGAGATACGATGGCTGGGTGGCAGGTCCTCCCATTATGGGCAACAGATACAGCCATTCTTATTTAGAGAGGGGTCCTTATCAATACCCTCCCAGAAAACTCTGGGATCTAGTTTCTAGAAGGTGCCTCAGAGCTAACATCCTCCAAGACACTTGGGCTTGGCGGCCTTCCTGGGAGACTGGCATGCTCAGCCGGAGGCTGAGGTGTTGAACCTGGCATGTGATCAGCACCCCAGCCAGCCCAGCTCAGCACCGACTTGCCCCACCTTTCCTCTCCTGGCTTGGCTGGCTGTCTTCTGTGGTTGGCTCTCTGCGGGGCTTAGGGACCTGCTAATTAGGCCTCCAGTCTGTGAACCCCTGCGGAGTTCATAGAACTCTGACCTGCAGCCAAAGTTTGCCGGGCATCGGGCATCGCTTGTATAAACACAGAAGTACCTGCCTCTCCCTTGGGATAATCTCCTCAGATTATACATGATGCTCCAACTAGGTCAGGTGGATCCTGACTCCAGTCAAACAATCTTCTGCCTGTATGTTTGGGGCTGACGGTGGAGCCCCAGAATTCCTGGTTTTCTGCTGACCTGGAGGGTTGGTACATTCTGAAAGGAGTGTTTCATTCAAACGATTTAAAAGGAGGTGGAAATGCACATGGGGGCTGATGAGGGTGGAAAACCCTACACCTGATGAGGAACTAGATGTGAATTTATTTGTTTAGTTTTTAAAAAGTTTTATTTATTTATTTATTTATTTATTTATTATTTCCAGAGAAAGAGGAAAGTAGAGAGGGAGAGAGGGAGAGAGACATCAATGTATGGTTGCCTTTCACCTGCCTCCAGCTAAGGACCTGGCTGGAGACCTGGCTTGCAACCTGGTTATGTGCCCTGGCTAGGGAATCGAACAGTGACCTTTGGGCTTGCAGGCCGGCACCTTATCCACTGTTAGGTGTGAATTTAAATGAAATGATTGAAAGCTCAAATTCTGGAGTCTGCTGCCCTAGATTCAAATCCCATTTTGTCACTTAACACATGCATCACCTTGGGCAAATTTTCTTGTTTCTAAACTTGGGATTATAATAATACCTACCTTGTAATTGCTGTTGAAAGTACTTCTTGTAAAGCCCTTAGGACAATGCTGGGCATACCTTAAGTGTTCAGTAAATGGCAACTGTAAACCATGATGCTGGTCCAGTTCTTCCATGACTCAACATTTGAGCTTTATAAATTGTTCAGCCTTCCCTGAGAACCGGGATTTGTTCATCACGTCCATGAATTTATTTCATAGGAGGCTTCTCAGAGAGAAACACTTGAACCGGCCCTCCTAGGTTCTCAAAAGAAAAGGGCTCTTTGAGTGTAGCGGACAGTTATGCTCCTTTCCAGGGTTCACCGGGCTCCTGATCCCGTAGGTGGGCAGTGCTTCCCTCAATCCAGCTGCCTGACGGAGCAGGACAGCCAAAGTGACCTCCCAGAGTGTCCTCAGAAGCTCATGCAGATTCCTCATTAGAGGCCCCCAAGCCTTAATTCAGAGCCTTTTTAAAAAAATTTAATTTTATTGTTGTATTACATCCACCTAATTCAGAGCCTTTCTTTTTTTCTTTTAAGATTTTATTCATTATTTTTAGAGATAAGGGCAGGGAGGAAGGAAGAAAGGGAGAAAAATGTCAGTGTTTGGTTGCCTTTCGCCTGCCTCCAGCTACAGGCCTGGCTGGAGACCTGGCTGGGGAATCGAACCAATGACCTTTGGGTTCGCAGGCCGGCACCTATGCATGGAGCCACCAGCCAGGGCCTAATTCAGAGCCTTTTAACTCTGACTTTACACACAGTTTGAATAGACCTGCCCATCTCATTTTCATGCCCACAGCACACACTAGAGAAAGTAAGGAGAGTCTGCTAGATGGAGGCACACAGTTCACAGCAAGAAACGCCAGTGTCTGTCGCAGCAAGGAAGGGACTGACGGAGCCATACAATTAAGTCTGTCTGAGCCTCCTGAGAAAAGTGGAAATCTCTTTCAGAGGAAAACATAATCCTACCCAACTTCAGTAGACTTAGAGGGCAGTGACACATAATTCATCACAGTAGTTATCAAAGACAAAGATTTAAGTAAGACTATGTTGGCATGTCAGTGACCTGGGAAAGGCACTCCTTGTGAAACGCACCCTCCGCACAAGTAGGTGAGTGCAGCTGGTGCCCCTCCCTTCACTTGGGACCTGGTGAATCCCCTGCGTCACTCCTCCAAACCGAAAGATGAGAAGAGATACTATAGGAACCTAGATTTCTTCCTTTCTGTCTGAAGAGAAGGGGAAGGGGTCCAGAACAGAGCAGCCCTGAGATCTGACAGCTGAGACGTGAGTGCAGGAGGGACTTTAAGCGGCATTTGCAGGGGGTGGAGGCAAGGGAAGGTTTTCCCCCAATGCCGTCACAGTGGGCTGTGACGGTGACTCATACTTTGGGAAACGTCAGGACAGAATGATGTGATTCAGTGCAGAAGGGCCGCGCTAGGTCTGCTCTTCCAGGAATTGGCCACCTCAGACATGTGTCCTCTGTGCCTGGAAGTTTTCCTCACTTTGGCCCCTTGGCACAACTCCATGACTCTGGAGTGCCTTCGAGGGCCTGAGCTGGTTCCTGCTTCCTTGGAGGCAGGATCGTGCTGCCTGGGTTCCGAGAGGCAGCAAGTTTCCTGCTATTGGCAGCTTGAGAGGTCCTGGGCAAGTCCTTTCCCCGTAGGTGAGGGGCCTGTAGACCCCCAAATAGGCCGAAGTGAGGAGCAAGGCGTGCTGAGCTTTCTGGTTAGCTGTGTGTGAGAAGTAGCGGTAAGGCCGTCAGGCACATTGTCCGGCCACATCTTTGAGCCCAGCACCCCATCTGTGCATCTTCCTGTCAGGAGCCCCACTGAGACTCCTGCCTGGGAGGTGCCCAGGCCAGAACTCCATTGACCTAGAAGAGGGGATCTTGCTGAGAGAACCGAGGGGACTTCTGCCCCAGTGGCTTCCTAAGGAAGCAGCACTGAAGTAGGAAAATGGGCATAAAGATATGTTTTTGATTAAGTAGGAAGACCTATTTCTATGGAGAAATGTTCTTAACATGAAGTTCCCCTGCTGCTTTCCGGGGAGATCTTATCTGCTTATTCACAAGTTGTTTAGTCTACATTAACCAAGCAAGGGAAACTCCTTAAAGCCGAGGCCTTACCTCTACGCAAAGGCAAATGGGATGGGACAGGGTATCAGCCAATACTACTGATGCTAGAGTAGAAGTCAGAGCTGGTTTCACTGGACATTAAAATTGCAGGTTCTTTTGCTTCTGTGAAAAAACAAAACAAAACATGTTGCATGTGCGTATTGGTCATCTCTCTAGGAGGGCGGGTGTTGTGGTGGCAATGTGGACAACCCGAACTGCTGCATGAACCAGAAGAAAGAGCAAATGGTAAGTGGGCCCTTCTCCCCCTGGAATCCTGGGGGCCAGTACCCGCTCAGGGCAGCCTGTACCCTCTGTCCGCGCTCCTGGCGGTGGTGGCTGGAAGAGGAAACAGTCCCGCCCAGACTTCAGAGGGTGGTGAAGGTGCACATTAGCCGTGGGTCTTCTGGTAAGACCCCTCCACCCCACTCCCCGTTCTTGCCTTCCAGGAGCTACCTGCCCCTCCACCAGCCTGCTGGGGTCTGCAAATGAGCTCACTTGGACAAAGGGCTGAGTTGGTCTTATGGGGCATTTAAGAAAAGAACACACTGTATCACACATTTGTTCCCTTTCCTAGGAGGCCACTGTCTCGCCGTCTTTATTCAACCCAGAGGAATTCATGCCCTTGGATCCCAGCCAGGAGCCCATCTTTCCCCCAGAGCTGCTGGTAGGTGCCCCTGGGGAAGGCCCATTGGAGGCCCTGTACCCAGAGCCCGGGGAACCTGCTTTATCTCATAACCCCGGGGAACCTGCCTTCTTTTTGTTCTTTACGCTTCAGCTTGAATTTACCTTCCTTCCTCTGACACCCAGGGGTCAAGTCCCTCTGTCGCAGACTCCCACAGGGACCCACATTTCTTTCCTCACATGGGTCACCCCGAGGATATGAAATGGATCTCCCTGGCACACTGTGTATAGGTAGTAACAGGTGCTCCAGATGGGTCTGCTGACCTCCTGGCTAAACCTAGTGCATCACCCACCTCCCCCTCCACGCCAGCAGCCCATCTCCTCTCTGTAAGCAGTTGTTTATTAAACAAGCAAGCATGCAAATAGCTGTGTTTCAAGGGCAGCCTATGGCCGGCAGCTCTGTTTGAAGGGCACCCCTCACACCCACTCCCCTGCACCTTGTCCTGGGGCAGTGGGGACAGTTCTGGGTGCCTTGTGGCTGGTGACTTTTGGCAGGTCACCTAATCCTCAGGTTCCTCCTTTACCTGTAAAAGCCGAGGCTCACAGGCCTCCTTCCCTGACTCTATAAAGACCCAGTGAGAAAATGTATGTAAAGGCTGCGACCTCGCTCCTGGCTCCATACAAGGTGGTTCCCTTCACTTCACCCCCCATGTGTATTTCCATTCTGAATTCAGGAATAAAACAATAGAAAAGTTGGTCCCCTTGTGGACTTAAAGCAAGGGCAGTGGGCATGGCCATGGGAAGGAGCGAGCTCAGTATGAAAATGATGTTTTCCAGAGGCTGAAAGACGCTCCCCTGAAGCTGCTGCGCTTTGAAGGGGAACGTGTGACCTGGATCCAGGCCTCGACCCTGAAGGAGCTGCTGGACCTTAAGACACAGCACCCGGAGGCCAAGCTGGTGGTGGGGAACACGGAGATCGGTAAGGGTGGCCCTGGGGCTGCCTAGGGACCAGGGACCCACTGAGGGACCTCTGCAAAACCCCAGCTTTGGAGTCACACAGACCTGGCTCCACCCCATGCTGGCTGCGTGTCCCCCGAAAAAGGACTTCTCCCCTGCTCTCATTTGCCATTTTACGTATGGATTATTAACTCCTCTCTCGAGGGTTATTCCAAGTATTACCTGAGACCCTTGATGACTGTTCTCTGTAAACATTTACAGAGTGCCAGCTCTGTGCCAGGTACTCAGGGAGGGACGGAGGTGGCCAAATCACCTGGGCACAGCTATTTTCCTCACGTATCTCCTAGTCTGATCAGGAGGGAGCAATGTAGGTAAAATGTCCAAGCCAGGGCCTGATGGATGTTAACAGTTCCGTACATGCCTCTCTCTTCTTCACCCTTTCCTGGGGGTGCTGTGCGAAGACAAAGGAGAGGAGCTGTCCAAGTGTGACTGTGTTGCCTATGACCACGGCCACCTGCGTGTTGGTGCCACCACCCGGGACATGAGGTTCACAATATGCCTACAGGTCAGGGAGACTCAAGTTGCGCAGTTCTCAGTCCTGGTGCCTGAAGAGACAGGAGCAGAGGTGCCCAGGTCCCTGCTCATCTCCACCCATTTCTATACCTGGCTTGCCCTATTTCCCCTTTGCTGGGTCCCAAGGCGGGTGACGCCTGCAGGTGAAGCTCAGGGCACAGCCGAGGTCAACCATGGAGGACCTCTGGTTTGGGGGTACTTGGCATGCTTTCAAGCAGCCAGGTCCAGTCTGTGGAAGACTCCCGGCTCTGCTTCTAGAAGGACCCTGGGTGCTGGTTGAACACAGCTGGTCAAGCCCTTATGAGCCCAGTGTGTCATACAAAGTCCCCAGCCACAGTTTTGGGGCGTGCTGGGATGGCAGGGTGACCCATGAGACCTGCTTCAAGTGATGTGATCCTCTGGCCCAAACAGCCACAGTCCAGCGTAGCATGAGTTAAAGTGGAGAATGACAGACTGGAAGAATCTTCGAGATCCTTTGACATAAGACAAGTTCCTTGCTGTGAGTCACACAACATCCTGGACCAAGTTCTATTCCCAAAGATTTTTATAAGCGCCAAATTAGAAATAATTTTTTAAGGTCACCCCCTCCCCCCTTGTACATCCATCTACCAGGGTAGCCACCCACAGTGGGGGCAGGGTGCTGGGGAAGCTAAGGGGTAAGAGAAACTCACCAAGACTTACTGTCTCCATCTACGTTCTTTTTCCTGGGAGCTGCTACTCCAGCCGGCCAGAGACTCAGAGCCTGGCCCAGTCTTCATGACTGTAAGAGGATGTGGGATGATGCAGTCATTTCCCCTTTAACCCTTTCCCTCCCTGGCCCGGTGGACAGGGCTGGGGGCAGTGCTGTGGCATTAAGGCTGAGGAACAGGGGCAGGTCTGTTCCTACAGGTTTCTACTTGATGAGCAGATTTCGAGTTTTTTTCCAAGTCGATTTCTCTTTTTGTCTGAATGTTAGACTTTCAGTGCTATTATTACTGTCATACTCTGACTCTAAAATAGCTCCAGTACTCAAATGTGCTTGTTCTTAGCTGTGTAATTGGGACAAGAAACTTAACCTCCCTGGATCTCAGTTGCTCCTCGATAAACAGAGAAAATCACAGTGTCTCCCAGGGCTGTTGTGAGGATTAAGCGAGTTAAAGCATGTAGTGCTTAGGAGGGTTACTGACATATCTTAATTTCCCGTGTTTTTTAATATTGCTTTTTAAAATTTTTATTATTTAAACATTTTTTTCCATCACCATTTATCTCTCCTCTACACTCTTCCCCTCCAACCCCCCTCCATCACCACACTGCCGTCCGTGTCCATGAGTTCTTTCTAATATTGTCATTAAACACACACTCAGGCCTCTAACTTCAGGCTTCCCATTTCTCTCGAGGCATCGAGATGAAGTTTAAGAATAGGCTGTTTCCTGTGATCGTCTGCCCTGCCTGGATCCCCGAGCTGAATTTAGTGGAACGTGGACCAGAAGGTAAGGGGAGATTCTGGGCTCCAGGACACTCTTCCACTGTCACTTGCTTGTCCTGGAGTCACCCTGTAAAGGGGACAGGGCACCCTCCATTGCCTGCCTCCATGTGGCATCTGTGTTAGGGTGCCAGTGGGCAGGGGCTGGGAGAGGTTTAATAGTCACTCTTTTTTTTTTTTTTTTAATGATTATCAAAGTAAATTTTATTTATTTAAAGATTTTAAAAATTTATTATTTTTAGAGAAAGGGAAAGGGAGAGAGGCAGAGAGGGAGAGAAGCATCAATGTATGGTTGCCTTTCACCTGCCTCCAACCATGGACCTGGCTGGAGACCTGGCTTGCAACCTCATTATGTGCCCTGGCTGGGAATCGAACCAGCGACCTTTGGGAATGGCTGGCACCATTCCACTGAGCCACCAGCCAGGGCTCTAATAGTCACTCTTAATTCTGGTAAAACATTGACCCCCGGGGTTAGGGGTCAGGTGGGGCGGGGAGTGCTTGGGTGCTTTTTTAAAAAAAATGGCAGAACTTGACCTTCAGAGATCTGATTTTGTTGAGTTGAGACCCACTGGTTTAGAGGAAAGAGCACTCTGGCTGCAGGACAAGAGGCCTGGGGTTGAGTCCTGGGTATGTTATCAGCTGTGTGGTGTTGGGCGAGTCAGGCAAGCTCTCTGGGCCTCACTTCCTGCGTTCACAGCAGGGTGTGCATCCCCCTGCAGCAACCCTCAGGCTGCTAGAGAGTGGCAGAGCTCCTGTGTGTGGAATTGTTTTCTGAGCTGGGAAAGGGATCGCTGTTATTCTGAGTGTGTGTTCCCAGGGATCTCCTTCGGAGCTGCCTGCCCCCTGAGCCTCGTGGAAAAGACCCTGCAAGATGCCGTGGCTGAGCTTCCTGTCCACAAAACAGAGATATTCAGAGGTGTCCTGGAGCAGCTGCGCTGGTTTGCCGGGAAGCAGGTCAAGTCTGTGGCGGTGAGTCCCTGATTGGGGCCCAGAGGACAGGATCTTGCATTACAAGGCAGGGGGCTAGGCAGACCCTGGGGCTTGGAAGCTTAGTGCTTAGGACTGCATGTGTTGAAGGTGCAGGTTCCTGGACCCGCCCTGAGGCATTCTGCCCTAGAAGGGCTGGGGAGAAGCCCTGCAGGCGCTTCTGGTGAAGGTGGTCTGTGGGCCACTCCAGGCAATGCTCACGTTGTGACTCAGTCTTTTCCCTGAGTTTGGAGCCTCCTGTCCTCCCTTCCGGAACTTGGCCCAGGGTCTCGGAGATGAATGAGAGAAAAGTTAGGAGAAGCCAAAACAGGGAGGGTCCCTGTGTCTTAGTGGTGGGGATAGAGCCGGGGGTGGACCTACCTGAGAGGAGGGAAGGGTACATCTGTTGACTGTCACAATCCACCTTCAGACTAGCCCCAACTCCTAGTTTGCAGGTACCATTGGAGGCTCATAATTATTGATAATGTTGGGAGGAAAGCTAGTCATTCCATTCTACTTTTTCTATTGTGTTTTTAAAAAATTAAAATAAACGAACAAAAACAACCAACCACCAAACAAAATAAAGCAGGACAGCCTACTCCCGTTCCCCACACCCTCCCCCAGGCACCTCCCACTTCTGGTTGTAGATGAGGAGACATAAACTCAGAAATCTCTAGTGAGTCTCCAGTGCAACTGGAACCCATTTCCAGAAAGAGTTTGTTTTCATTTCGCGGTTGGTTTTCTTCCTCTTTTCCAATAATGAGAACCCTGTGTCTGGTTCTCCATACCTTCTTTGCTCAGTTGCCAGGAAATTCAGATCCAATTAGAACAAGTTGTTCATTCTTAAAGCTTCCTCCTCTTTTTCCTTGATCTTTATCTTCCATTTCTGATTACTAACTTTTGTACGGCCTCTGCGATAAACCACCTTAACCCTTTCAGGAAAAGGTTGGGAGAAATTAAACAAATTTCAAGGTGCTGAATCCAGTTTACTGAGCTGTAAACTTCAGACCTGCACCCCAATCCCAAGTGCTTGAATTTCAAGTTTTGCTCATTGCTCTGAGAGCCAGTCTTGGGTCTACAGGGGCTGGAGGTCAGGTGTCCCTTCAGCCAGTGTCACCCTTCTACCCTGTGTTTGAAAGCCAGCCGGGTGAGCAAGTTTCCTGGGAGGGCTCTCATGAACACTCTCTGCTTGTCCTAGTCCATTGGAGGAAACATCATTACGGCAAGCCCCATCTCTGACCTCAACCCGGTGTTCATGGCCAGCGGGGCCAAGCTGACCATTGTGTCCACAGGTGAGCTGCCTCATGCCAAAGGGCCCGGTGGAGAACATCCCATGAGAGAGTTTACTTTCTGGAGAAACCAGAGTCTGGAGTTCAGTGACTCACTGTCTTACAGTGTGGACTCCTGAAAGCTACAAGGGATCACCCATGTGGGAGAGCTGGGCCATTTCTTTATTAGGAAGTCACAACAGGGTCTGTCACCAGATGTCTCAGCTAGTGGTGCGCAAGAGCCAGAACATACCTGCTCAGCACAGTTGATTGCTGGGCTTTCAGTATTTGTTAAACATGGCTATTATCAAGAATTCGATTATGTAAACTTACAATGAGGTAAGTTATATTAACAACAAAGGTAATGAATACTCAAAGTTGACCACTCCCTAACTATTTTTACTTCATTTTACTGTTGTCTGTGCTGCTGAGTTTCCTTCCACCCATTGCATCTGCAGTGGAAACACAGTCTAATGGGGGACTAGTGTGCATCTTTCCTTGTCAGAGGGTCCCCAGCACATTCCCCTGGCTGGATGACTTGACAGAGGGACCACAGACTCAGTATATAGTCACGCTCATGGCTGCAACTCCCTATAGAAAGAGGATACAAAGTCAGCAAAGAAAAACAGCCCATGGAGCAAAGCCTGGAGGAAACCAGGCACAAGCTTCCAGAATCTTCTCCCAATGGAGTCACACAGAACATGTTTACCTCCCCCAGCAGCAAGTTGACTCAATGACACGGAAGTGCGACCTGCCAGTGGAGTGTGCTGGAGACTCAGCACCTAGAGCTTTGACTGGGGACTAGTCACATAGTCGCCTGGTACACACCAAAGTCCAGACACCCAGAGGGAAAGCAGGTGTTCAGCTTAAACCATGTTGTTTTTTAACAAAGAAATAATGACACAATGAGCCACTCTTATCAGGGAATGGTAGGAACTCTCCTGAGATCCAAGTTCAGAGAGGACAGACAATGGCCAGATCCATGTTCCCAGAGGACAGACAATGGCCAGATCCATGTTCCCAGAGGACAGACAATGGCCAACTGTGTAAACAGGTGTTTCAGAGGATAGCAGACCAGCTGAGTTAACTGGGTTGCCCTCTTTTCAACGTCACATTCGGCAATGTAACCCTCATAAGCCTGAAATTGGATATGGTGGGAGTATTGATACCCCCGAAACCAGAGAATCAGGGCTCCCTCACCCCAAAGAGCTGGTTGTTAGGCACTCGCCAGCACACCATTGCTTAAGGATTTCAGGTGGAGGACTTTGGCCCCAATGGTGCCCTCCATGCCCGTTGACTGTGGGCAACAGAGACCAGGATGGAGACACCCACTGGCAGGATGGTCTTTGTTTTCTCATATTGGTTCCTCTTCATCTTACCTCTGTACAGGCACCAGGAGAACTGTGCCCATGGACCATACCTTCTTCCCTGGCTACAGAAAGACCCTGCTAAGCCCGGAGGAGATACTGCTTTCCATCGAGATCCCCTACAGCAGGGAGGTGAGATGCTGTGCCCAAATCACTCTGATAGTGGCCAGGTGCCGGACAAGGAGACCAGAATCGGCCCTGGGACCAACCTGAGCAGCTCTCAACTTTAAACATTGATATTCTTATCTCTGAGCTTGGCCTTTGATGAACCATTTTCCTCTCTGGACAATGAGAAGTTTTAGGATAGGGGGCAAAGGGCCTGGACAGAAGCTAAATGTGTTGATCCTATGCCAGTTGTTTCACCTTCCTGAGCCCCAATTTCCTCATCTTGTAAAAGGGTCGCAAGGTTACCTACTGGGGAGTTCCTTGTGAGGACCGAAAAATAATCCATCAGGCTCCTGGCAGATGCCTGGGAGCTGGCAGCAGTTCCAAGAACATACGCAGCTGTTGAGGATTCCTGCCCGGGTCAGAGACTGGATTTCCTAAGGGAAAATGTAGGGTTTGTGTGCCAAGGGAAGAGGCTGCCTTGTAAGTCTGATCCTCACATGCTGCCCTTGGGTTTGATGAGGTGTTTCTTCATGAACCTTGTTCTGGTTGGCATGGATGAAGGTTTCTGCTTCCTGAGTAGGTTTTCTCATTGTCAGGGCAGGTCTGGGAGCCTCCTTGTTCTCCCTCTTGCCCCTGCGGCAGCTTCTGCTGTGGTCCTGGCCTCCCCTGCAGCCGCCCGGCCCATGATGGGCCTGTTAGAAAAGTGATCGTGAGAGACTGGGGAACCAGCCAGAACGCAGCACATTAAGGGCTGACTGAAGTTAGTGCTTGAACAAGTGTCACAAAGGCAGGTTTTAACTTGCTAATTTTAACCTACTTAATGAGAATGCTAATTGAATTACAGCAATTACATCCCGGAGGCGGTTTCTTAATGGTTTTCTAGCTTGTCCTTACAGACCATTGGAGTAGTGATTCCCAGAGTTTTGTATTTCACTGATCAGTAAAAAGAAAAATGTAAATTATGAACTTGGGAAAGGAGGTGAAAATAAGCGTAGTACTGCTCAGTTTTTTATTTGGCTAGGCTAGGGACAGAATCATAAAATATTTCATACAAGAAAGGATATTTTAACACCCATAATTAGGAAGAATTTCTCAAGAACGGTTGATGACCTGACACTGACGTTTCACGGCTGCAGTGCAGCCTCACTGGGACTGGCACCGTCCTGCATACAAACAGCCTGAACCTGCTTCAGAGCCAAGTTCAAGTTTGGGGATCATGGCATTGGGGCCATGTCGGCCACTGGGAATCGGAGGTGGCTTGGTCACCGGGAGGGGTCTCTATGGCTTTTTCAAGCAAAGGCCTGTGGTCATTCTGGACCTCAGTAGTGCGTCTGTCTGTGCTTCCTCCAATAAACCTTTCCTTACACCTTCGACCTGGCATGTGGATCAGGACGTGTGCTGGGGTGAGTGTACATCTCAAGCGGAACCTGACACAGACAGGGGTTGACTTTGGATGGCTCTCACCTGGAAATTAGCTCACACCTTCTTCCTACTTCCAGAGACAGAGCCCGGCTTCGTAGGAGGTATGGAGGGTGTAGTGCCAAAGCACAAAGGCCGCACTGTCTCCTTGTGTGATTCTTTCTGTTGGGAAGCGTCATTTCCGACCAGAGCCACTAAGCTGGTGGGAGAGAGCATCTGAGGGGCCTGTGAACTGGGGCCTGTGAGCTGAAGGCTGTTTCAAGCACCCTGTGGCATTTTGGTGTATCTACTTGAGAGACAGTCCAGCCGACAGAGGTGTCTGCACAGCCCCCAGAAAGACCAGTGCACTCTAATACTGGGTGCCAGAATGGAGAAGCCAAGTGGGCCTGGGGGGTTCTTTATGGAAATACCCTTCCTCCTCCTAGCTGTTGGGTTGAGGGTGCTCTGTTCTTTGTCTCTGACTTTTAGTTTCCTGACCAATAAGAGAAATCCTGGCCCTCCCAGATTCTGGGAATGTGATGTGGAACTTCTGAAAATGTGGTAGGCAATCAGGGCTCTACCTTTGAGGCCTATCACCAGCTTCTTGCTGATCTGCAACGGTGTGATCTCCTCACCTCACTCGTGTCCCCGTGTCTTAGGCTAACCATTTGTAACTCCTTGCAAAACCGGGTGGGAAACAGGCACCTTTCTGTTCATTTTCAGGGCGAGTTCTTCTCAGCATTTAAGCAGGCCTCACGAAGAGAAGATGACATAGCCAAGGTGACCAGTGGCATGAGAGTCCTATTCCAGCCAGGAACTGCACAGGTAAAGGAGCTGGCCCTTTGCTATGGCGGAATGGCTGACAGAACCATCTCAGCCTTCAAGACCACGCGGAAGCAGCTGTCGAAGTAAGAGCTAATAACAAGATAAAACTGCTCCTATCCTATTACTGCTACTACTGCTACAACTATGGGTATTGCTCTTGCTGCTATTACTATGGCTTCTCTGTGGACCAATTGTACCAAGTGCTCACTGGCACTATCCTATGTCAGCCTGACCATAACTATTGGGTAGATGACGCTTGACTTTGGAGTTTGGGTCCTTGATTCCAATTCTCAGCTCCAACACTCACCAGATGGGTGATATAATAAGTCAACCATACCTCAATTTTCTCTCTGGTAAAATGAGTATAAATTTTTTCCTACTAAACATCATGCTTCACATGAAACACTTAGGACATTATAAGGACTTACTAGATTTAGCTATTGTAGGCTATTAAAATTGTACCTGTTTTTGAAGATGAGGGAACGAGGCTCAAGGAGGTTAAGTAACTTGCCCAAAGTCTTGTAACTTTAAGTCTCTGAAGCAAATTTTGAGCCCAGGTTCTTGTGGTTTGGAGGCCCTGAGCTTAGCGTTCCACTCAAAGGGTTCCAAGGGGTGGGGAGTGGGGGGTGAGGCCCTGTCCTCCTGTCCCACACTCGCTCTCTGGCAGTTTCTGGAATGAGAAGCTGCTGCAGGAGGTGTGTGCAGGCCTGGCGGAGGAGCTGCAGCTGCCCCCTGACGCTCCGGGTGGCATGGTGGAGTTCCGGCGCACGCTCACCCTCAGCTTCTTCTTCAAGTTCTACCTGACGGTGCTGCAGAAGCTGGGCAAAGGGGACTTGGAAGATGTGAGTGTGGGGCCTGGGTGGGGCACAGACCCCCAGCAGCACTTGTTTGGGCTTCGGGAAGCTGGTCTGGGTGAGACTGCTGTGCACTAGGCGGTGAAATGGCTTCTGTCCTCTGGATGTCAGAGAGCAGAGGAACAAGGACCAGGGTCACAGCCCGGGAGCCACACAGAGATGGAAGCCAGCTCTGTAACTGACTGAGAGGCAGAGCACTGGGCTGGGAGTCAGGGACATGGGTTCTTGCCCTGCTGTGTCATTATCTCCTGTGAGAACTTGACTAGGTCGCAAGTCTTAATTATAAAATCTGCAAAAGGAGGCAAGTAGACCCGATGACCTTTCAGTAGTACAGCCAATGCAGCTGTGGTTTTGTAGTTAAGAATGGGAATGTACAGTGGAATGCGGAGGTAAGGCGGGACTTGTGCTGCCTTTGCAAGGATGTGCATTCAGGAGAGGGTGCTGCTGGTGGAGCCCAGCCCCCCAGATCCATTCACCAAGGAGCATTTACTTTGCACCTTTTACACAGTAAGATTGCATTAGGCACTAGGGAGTGGGAAAGACCAGAGTCAATGAAGGCCCACCCAGTGTGACAGCTGCCAAGATGGAGCCTGGGGGAGTAAAAGGAAAGATATCACAGGTGTGGGGACAGCAGAGCAGAATTCCTCTTTTAAAAATATTCATAACACTCCCCCCGCTCCCCTGCCCCCGGAATATAGAGGTAATAAGGGCTTGTAGAAAAGTTAAAAAAAAATACAGATTGCATAAAGAAAAATTATTCTCAGATCCTAGAGAAAACCACTGTTAATATTTTTGTTTATTCCTGACTTTTTTCCTACATTTATCTGTCCATCTGTCTCATTCTGTTTGTCTGCTCCATCTCTCTTTCCGTTTGTCCTTCCTTCCATCGATCTATCATTTTACTATCTTCTAATCTGGATATACAGTTTTCTAAATAAATTTGGGGTCATGCTGCATGTAGAATTTAATTTCTCTCTTGATTCCTTTGAGAGTAGACTGTGGACATTTCCTATATTGTTAACGATTTCCCACAGAATTGAGGAGGAAAAGAAAGACTTTCCCAAGAAGGCTGAAGGAGAGAGCAGCATGCATAACACAGGGAGGAGGGAAGCCATTAGGTGTGTGGCAGAAAGTATGAACTGCTCATGACACAGAGGGCAGGGTGGGTGGCACAGAGGCTGAGACTAGAATTAACTACTGAACTCCCAGAGCCCACGTTCAGATGCTGAGGTAGGTCCAGGCAGTACTGGAAGGAGTGTAAAATGAGGAGTTGAGGGTACAGTCGTTATTTCTACTGGTTGGACCAACCAAGGTCAGAATCAATGATAGAAATAGTCATGATCACCTCTGTTCTCTTGCCTCTACAGAAGTGTGGTAAACTGGACCCCACTTTTGCCAGTGCTACCTTACTCTTCCAGAAAGACCCTCCGGCCAACGTCCAGCTCTTCCAAGTGAGTATCCAAGGGCGAATACCAGGAACCCTTACGGACCACATCAGCTGATGCTGACCACTGGCTACTGGCTTACTTGAATTATATGTAGGATGCTTTAAGCTCCTTACTGTTGTGCATACCCAGTGAAGAAAAGAGGAATTACATTAATGCATTAATGCCAATGAAGCTATTTCCCCTCTTAATCACCTATATTTCTCTCTTAGGATTACTCTTGTCTAAGGCTGCTCCTTAGAGAAAAAAA